>BGPT01000006.1:640064-650599 GCA_003297045.1 Symbiodinium sp. clade C Y103
TGCATTCAAAATGAATCAAATCACAGAAAAAATGCAAAAAACAATAACAGAAAGTAGCAAAAATCAGAAGAAATACTTTCATTTTTATATCTCAAAAAATAGACCCAAAAATTAGGTTACAACCTAAATCGATTTAGGTTATAAGTAAATCAATTTAGGTATATAAGTAAATTGATTTAGGTAGTAAGTAAATGAAATTTACTTAGGTTGAAAAGTAAATTTCTACCTAAATTTTTCGACCTAAACCCCAAAATTTACGTAAATTTTTTGGGAAGTAAATTTACTAATTTCGGAGACTCAGGGTGCGGTGTTGTTAGGTTGCATTTGCGCCGCTGCGCCGCTGCGCCGCTGCTTTGTTGTTAGATTGCATTTGCGCCGCTGCGCCGCTGCGCCGCTGTTTGCCTAGGTTGCACTTGCGCCGCTGCGCCGCTGCTCCGCTGCGCCGCTGCGGTGTGGTTAGATTGCGATTGCGCTGGTGCGCTGCTGCGCCGCTGCGCCGCCGTGTGCCTAGGTCGCATTTGCGCCGCTGCGCTGCTGCGGTGTTGTAAGCTTGCAATTGCGCCGGTGCGCTGCTGCGCTGCAGTGTGGTGGCTAGCTTGCATTTGCCCCGCTGCGCCGCTGCGGTTTTGTTAGATCGCAATAATTGCGCCAGTGCGCTGCTGCGTCGTTGCGCTGTGGTCAGGTCCCATGTGCGCCTGTATCTGGGTATGTGTTTGGTTGTGGCTCTGTGCTCTACCATTGCATTTTTGGCTGTCGCGGTTTGATACCTGTGTTGGCTGTCGCAACTGTGTCTTCCTCACCCTGGGGCGTGAGCCCCTTGCCTGTGTCAATCATAGGCGGGGTAATGGCTAACAATTATTGTTTTGGTTTCTGTTGGTTGCAGGGCTAGACAATGTGAACCGTTGACAAGCAAACTTTCAACATTATCAGCACGCAATGCATCCCATACCCGGACCCATGGAAAACTCATTCGCCGCTTTTCTTTTGCAAATTCGTGCCATCTCTGGATCATCTCCGACAAGGTCTGACACCTATTTTGGATATTGGAGCTCTGAAGGAGTGCCATTTGGAAACACGTTTGTTTCCTTTTAGGTTGCCTTGCAACTGCGCATCTTGGATAAGCGCCACTATATTTATCCAACACACCTAAATCATGTTTGCGAATGTGTCGCCTTGAAAGCAATGTATTAGCTATATGCACATAAACATATGTGTAATCGTGTGTTTGTATATTTGTGCGTATATATATATATGTGTGTGTGTGTGTGTACACGTCTTTGTGTTTTAACTTGTATATTTAAGGGATCCGTTTTATGAAAGTGAAAAACAACCTTGGGTCAGAATATGTCACGCAATTTCTGCGTCAAAGGTGTATCGGACAAGGGATGATGTAGTTCTTCAATGTTCCTGACCCCGCAGTCAGAAAAATAGGTCATGCTCAAAGCCCTATTGAGCTTTTCGTAAAGCACGGAATGAATGGTTGAAAAACCAAGTGGGAGAAGCGCATCTTGGACACGCTGACTGTACATAGCACAGGCGCCACGGGAACGCAGCTCTGATTGCGCGTTCGTTATAATGGTTAAAGTTGTATTCTTACAGGGCGGGTTTTTTCTCCAATGAACTTGTCCACACTGAGGGGTTCTTATGGTAGTAGTAAAGGTCTGGTGCGGTCAAGGTGCGTGATCTTGGGTGCGGCATTATTCCTGTAATTTCTTGCGTAAAGTGGCTCTTGTTGAATGTCCATGTTCGTTTCAACTGCGCAGGCTCGCACAAAGTGGGTGGCGCGCATCTTGGGCAGATCTGGGCCCGCCAGTTTTCCGTCAAAGTGTTGTATAAAATTTCGTTTCTGAGATGTCCATGTGCGTTTCGACTGCGCAGGCTCGCACGGATTCACGTCTAGACTTTGTTCCTCTCGAAAGGTTTTGTTTTACCAGCGTGAGATCCTTGCGCGGGCCTTGCTCACCAGTGGAGGTAGAATGCACGCCAGAACACGGATTGCAAGGTTTGATTGTTCATACGACATTGTAATTTGGAACAGGAGCAAGAGTTCCTTTCCATGTGACTGTGTTTTGTCAGGGAGAAGGTGTCCCAAGCATGGTATAAACTCGTAAGAGATGAGTGTGTGCCGTGTGCCCATTATGCTACGCGGGCGCAGGCCTTGTTGACCATAGCCAGCACCTTTTTTCGGACGGCAAAAGAGATTAAAGTTCGGCGGCAAAGGCAATTGGAATCATTTGCGCCTAATCTCTTCTTTTGTTGTCAATATGCCATGGTCTGAAATCATGACTGTGACATGCACTGTAGCTTGGTTCTGCACCCATGTCACTGCAACATGGCAAGTAACAGCCGCAACTATTTTCATTTGCCTGAGAGACTGGGCAACGGTTTGCTTGGAAAAGGTGAGACATCAGGGCACCATTCGCACCTTGCTGGAATCATATCACCAAGAAAAAACGGAGCCAAAATCATGCAGGTCCGTTTCAGGCTCTTGAGACCTGGCCAAAGCAAGGATAGCATCTAGCTTCGTGGCCACCAATGCGTCATTTTCGAGCCAACCTGGGAGACGCTGCGCCTTGAAGTGCTGCAGGTTGAACCTGAGGAAAAGCAGAGCACTCATCACGTTGNGTGGCCACCAATGCGTCATTTTCGAGCCAACCTGGGAGACGCTGCGCCTTGAAGTGCTGCAGGTTGAACCTGAGGAAAAGCAGAGCACTCATCACGTTGAAGTAGTCGAGACTCATTCCACGGTTGGCTTGTGGAAACTCTGCTAGGTAGTAGGACCAAACCCGTTCAACACTGACAGTGCCTGATTGCTGCGACAGTTTGGCAAGCCGCATTGCTTTGGACATCAGCCTCCAAGACCACAGCCCTTCTTGACGGATNAACCCGTTCAACACTGACAGTGCCTGATTGCTGCGACAGTTTGGCAAGCCGCATTGCTTTGGACATCAGCCTCCAAGACCACAGCCCTTCTTGACGGATCTTGCCAAAGAACCTGCGATAGTGCAGTGCGACTTTCTGTGTCCAGCAAGTCTTCAGGCCCCGCACATATTCTGGTGCGCGTTGAGTTCTGGGCAAATTCCGGTTGTAGCGCATGGTTTTCTTGCCTTTCTTGTACCAGCGAATAATGCGGCGAGCTTCTCGACGGAAGGCTTGGGGAGAGGTCCATCCAAAGCCCTGAGAAGTAGCATGCAGAGAAGCTTCAATCCGATTGGCAACGCGAACCAAGGTCCCACGTGGTGGAAGGCTGCCCATGACTTCTTTCCATGTAGGAGACAGCTGCACATGGGGCAAGCCTAAGAAAGCCTTCAGCTCGCCCACGGCTTCAGATTGTTGGGCTTTCTTCTCACGAAAGTCTGGCTGTGGATCCACACAGGCGCTCCTCAGTAAGGAAGCCGCTGCTTCGCTGAGCGCAGTAGTTTGTCTGCTGCACGTCCGTGCAACAGCTTAGAGAGGTTGATGATATCGTGTTGGGGATCTCCGACGATAGTGCAGCCTTGTTCCATCTCCTTCACTGGAATTACTGCCCGTCTGTCAGCATCTCCTTTGGGAGTTTTGGCAAAGGATTGCAGGCGTAGCTCAGGCCAAGAGGCGTGGTACCTTGCAGCAAGCCTGAACCTTTGGCCTCTGTAGTTGTCCGTTGCATGAAAGACAGGCACCGACTGCTCGATTGTACCTGCATTGCGGAGAAGGAAAGTATGGGAAATGAGCAACAAGATGTCTGTGAATGACGCTATGGCCGTGGCAATAAATAGATGGTTGCCTTTGGCATCTTTTTGCTGCCAAGATACAACCTGCACGAAGCCTGGCCAGCTTGATCTTGGCGAGCAGCGGCTGCAGTTGTGCATCTATGTCCGGCCATGCTTCTGATTTTGCAACCCGAGGAGGAGCCAAGAGACTGCCGTCCAGACCTGGCAAAACACCCCTTGCAGCAAAAGTCATTATGATTTATGTTTCCCCGCAACCCGTGGCAAGCACACTGAGACTTTTAGAACCTTGGCCAGCCTGTGAAAGCAAGGACAACTCTGCCACAGCGCTTCCTCTTGCCCAGCACCCACCTTCTTCGTCTTGCTTTCTGGCATGGACGCTTTGGAGCTCTGTGGGGTAAAACCACCCGTCGGGCCAACCCCATATTGCCATCATGGCGGACACCTTGTGCATTGTAAAGGAATAGCTTTTGTTGGAAGGAGTCAACAATGTCGTCAAGGCATCGGCCAAATGCTTGAACCACAACATGGCGCAAGACCTTGCTCTTCGGTATGGCATGAGCTTGCTGAAGCAGATTGGTTTGTAAAGAATTTGCACAGCAGATGTCCATAAGACCTCTCCGAACCTCTCTGCAATTCAATTTGCAGTAAAACTGCAGCAATACCTCCAACAAATACCTTTTGGTCATGTAATGCTTCTTCTCCTTGGGCGTTCGCACAATGCAAACATGTGGAAAGGTTTGCCTGACATCTTCATCTGTGAAATTGAAATAGCTTGGCCCCGGCGCCTTGCTAGCCTGAGGACATTGCTTGCAGGTCAAGCATCTGTATGGGCAATACGTGAAAGACTTGCAGTGCGGTATGTCCAGAATGACCTCAGTCCCAGCTCTGTCGCGCATGGGAATGATTTTGTGCCCGTGATGTTCAGCGTGCGCTTGGGCTGCAGCTGGAACTACATGCACATCATCATGAACTGTGTCGATGGGCTGCCGTATGGCTTCAGTGGGTAGTGCAGGCACAAGAGTGAGAGCACCACCCACTTGTGTGCTGGAGAGCCTCTGCAATCGGACCTGTGTTCCGGACACTGCTGTGACAACCAGTTCCACCCGCAAGTCGGCCAGACAATCTGCCTTAACTGTGGAGATGGAGCCCAGTGTCCAGTCTTGGTCAGCTCGGCGGCGAACATTGGCAATGTCTGCGTGCAGTTTGCTCCTCCTGGTGAATGTGTCCAGGACGAACACCATGCTGCCTTGAAGCGTGGCAGTCATTCCGCGACAGGGAGCATTGCCTGTCAGTGTTGGCAGGGACTCCGCGGCAGAGCGCTTGAAAGGATTCGTCCCCAAAATGCTGAGCAAGACCGATGAAGTACGTCCGCAAGCTAATCGTCCTGCCAGCTGCTCTAAGGTGCAACTGTGCTTCTCTGGCAGGCGATCATGTTTTGGAGCCTGCTCAAAATCTGCTGGTGCAGCAGCAGGCTGGTGGCCCTCGCCACTATCATCAGTCCTGCTGCGAGGCCTTGGGAGGAGCAATGATGGGCTCTGAGAAACCTTTTTGCTTTTGGTTGGCTGGGCTGAAGCCTTCGGTCTTCGCGGAAACTTCAATGCCCATTTTTGAACTGTGTTAGACATCTTGAGCCTGGACATGCGCAACACAGCCAGAAATTGTCCAATCATAGTGGCAGTGAGAATGCTTTCTGATTGTGATGTGAGAATTTCCATTAGCGACTAGGCATCCCCCACGACCTGCCCATATAAACCAATTCTTGTTTTCCCCCGCACTCATGTTCGGCTTCCATAAGCATCAGTGCCTATACACGCCTGTCGCGTGCACCCCACAAAGCGATGAAATCAAGGGAAGTGATCCTTCCCAACCCCTAAGCGGCACCTTTCGGCCTCAGCTTGCTCAGACAGCTCCGCCAAGGGTGGCTTGCGAAGGGAAAGAACAACTCTGGATGCCGGCATCTCCTTCTTTTCTTCGACAGCAGGAGCATCTGCCGCAGCTTCAGGTTCTGCCTCGCCCTGAGAGGCTTGAGCCTTGCGCCGCTTCTTCTTTGGGCGCTGCTCTTTGCGGGGATCCTTGTCACACAGCAAAAGGCCCTGGGCCACAAGGCCGTCGATAGCTTTGAGGAGCATGGTCTTGAAATCGGAATTCTTGCGATGTTTGTGGCGCAGCTCCTCTCGCAGGACAACCTGAGGGGAAGCGGTAAACAAGGAAGCACGAAGGCAAGGTAACTAATTACAATAGCGTTTCTGCTGACGGCCAAATGAAAATGGAAACTTGTTGGGCCCAGGAGCTGTAGTGAACTCTCCACGTGCTTTCGGGCAAGACAGGATATCATGCTTCAGCTTGTCCTCTGCTGTTTGCAAAGCCTGGTGCTTGTAGTTGACAGGTGCATCAGCATGTAGCNCCACGTGCTTTCGGGCAAGACAGGATATCATGCTTCAGCTTGTCCTCTGCTGTTTGCAAAGCCTGGTGCTTGTAGTTGACAGGTGCATCAGCATGTAGCATTCCGCTTGCCAAGCCACAGATGGATCGATCGCGGTCGTTCATGCCGAGGTTGCGTTCCAATGCGCGGATGTAGCGCAGGTAGCCGCACACCAAGAAGACTTGGCGCTCCCATTGCCAGAATGCTGCAGCCATCCTTGGCAAAAAGATATTTGAGGATTTATGATTGCAATCCATGGGTCGAGAATAGAAACTTGAAACGAGACACCTTAGCACTAGTTTGCAAGCGTGCGTCTCGAAGTGATTCTGCGTTGCTCGGAGTGCACGCGGATTTTTCCGAGGATAGGAAGAGAGCTGCTCGCAGTACTGTGCAATGCGCATGTTCACCTGAGCATATCGAAGCCAAGTTTTGCTGACAGATTGGAGTCGACATGGTGCTCATCCAACCAATCGTGGACCGCTTTGCGAACAGTCTGCAAGATTGTGGCCTGTGCTCGGAACAGTTGCTGACGTGGGTGAGCCAAGTGGTCATGATGCTTCTTAAGCTAGTAACACAATCAATGAACAATTCACCAGAATCACTTTGAGGCAATCTTCATATGGCCGTCATGGGCTTCTTGGTACTTTTCAGACACTGGGTAGTGGCAAGCAAGAATTTATAGCGAGAAGGTCGTGCGCCAGGAAATCCAAGGACAAAGTCATGCAGCTGGGCAATGAAACCTGTTGACATGCCTGCAGCCACGTCTGGGTCGACAGGATTCCTGTCGGGCGACCACGCGACGGAGCACCTGCAAAGCGTGCAATACGAAAAGGAAAGGAGGAAAATGGAGCCAAAAATGCAACTGCCAATTCACAATGCCAGGCAGAACACAGTTTTACAAGCCCTTTGCCTCTTGGGGAAACCATTCGGGGTAGGACGCAGTACCCATTCTGCAGCTTCAAGCTGCCCCCATAACTTCACCATGGTCTTGTACGAATTGAGGCACATTCTCCCAGCTGCCGTGACTACGCTATCATGCTCTGCTTGGCTGAATGTGTTCAGCTTGCTCTTTGACAGAAAATTGATCCCTGCTGCATGATCAGACCACGGAGTTTGGAGGGTGTTGGACAGCTCATCAGAGACGCAGGCAAAGCCCCCGTTGTTCAAGATGCTTGTGCGACACCCCTTCAAGGTTGCTTCAACCAGGTATGAATCTTTTATGGTGGTGTCGGCATTCTTGCTGTTCTGGATCATGTGGGCAGCAAAGGCATTATTCGGCGATTTCCTCGAAGAAGCCGCGCCGCCCAACACAACCATAATGGCAGGCGAAATCTCATGGACATAGTCAGCTGCCACAACCTCAGGAACGGCTGTCTCCATGGCCTCCTTGCGCTGCTTCCAAATCTGCACTGCTGCTTCTGTGCACTTGGAAAAGGCAGCNATAGTCAGCTGCCACAACCTCAGGAACGGCTGTCTCCATGGCCTCCTTGCGCTGCTTCCAAATCTGCACTGCTGCTTCTGTGCACTTGGAAAAGGCAGCATCGGATAAATTGAGGTGGGCCTGCAATGCTGCCAAGAATTGGTCTTCGTTGACATCTCGCAGGCTATTACCTTCCTCTTCTGCCGTGTCCATGCAGAGCGTAATTGCATCCTCCAACTCCTGGTGCTGGCGGCGGCCCAAAATGCCCTCGATCAAGCCTTTGTGTTTGGTCAACTCCCCAGACCTCAATTCCAAAGACTTTTCCATCGCACTCATCAGCTCAGCCACTGTCCATCCAGAGGACAATTCCGGAACTTCATCCATCATTGCCTGCTCCACTTGCTCTTGACGCAGCTTCTTGGATGTAATGCCACGCTGTGGCCACTGCAACTCCCCTTCATCCGGCTCGCTTTTGGCGACACGCTCAAAGATTGGAGTCTCTTCGAAGCTTTTCTCTGACTTAGCCACTTCTGGGGTGAGTTTTGTGCATCTATGCTCACAGTAGGCAATGTTGTTTTGCATGCTCAGAAGGAAGCTGTCCAAGTGCCACCCATTCTTCAAGCACAGACGCTGCGAAGCTTTGTAGAATGGTTCCGGAAAGTTGCGGCTACCATCATAGTCCTTGGCTAGAGCGGCAACAAAGCAAGTCACAAAGCTTTGGCCCTTTGATAGCATTGGAAGCGTGAGCGCTTTAATGACCATGGGGTATACAGCTGAGCAGATTTAGAATAGAATGCGGCCAAGGAACTGGATCAGCTGAAAGATCTCTGTGATTCCGCTCTTCCTCGGAATGGGCACGGTCCAGCATGCTGTGCACATAGCTGTAGAGATGGTCGACATCTTGGATGTTCTTGAACAAGGTCTTGTCCCAAAGGACCTGGTTCACCTGGTCGATGTTTGCGGCNCATGCTGTGCACATAGCTGTAGAGATGGTCGACATCTTGGATGTTCTTGAACAAGGTCTTGTCCCAAAGGACCTGGTTCACCTGGTCGATGTTTGCGGCACGTCCTGAAAGCGTGCCATGCACAGGCAAGCAAGGAAACAGACGAAACAGAAAACAACAAGCACAGCTAACTTGCATTCAGCAAAGGTTCTCAAAGCACCCAAAGACCGCTGGACAGGCTCTGCGGCGCCGGCTCCCTGCCCAGGCACCTTTGCCCGTTTGATATTGAAGCCCCAATGCGACGATGCCAAAGCCGGGCCTTCAGGANCGCTGGACAGGCTCTGCGGCGCCGGCTCCCTGCCCAGGCACCTTTGCCCGTTTGATATTGAAGCCCCAATGCGACGATGCCAAAGCCGGGCCTTCAGGAACAGGACTTCCTTGTCCAGAGCCTTGTGTTGGAGAAGAATTTGGCGTAGGCGGGGCTTTCTGTGTAGGCGGGAATGGTGACTTGTCCTCGGCCGGAGACCGTGGCCGCTCTTCTTCTTCTTCTTCAAATGCTGGTGGGCTGAGGCAAGCATGTTCACCCGCAAGCGCCGCCATGGCGCGGATGTTTGACTTGGGGTAGGAAAATGTCTGAAAACGAAACATGCGCACGTTATGTCGTGCTTGTGAGCTGACGAGCTGACATGTTGAATGTGATCTGACATGTTGAATGTCATTGCCTTGTGACTGTGACAAGCTTGTAATGGCACCTGTTGCATTTGCAAACCAGCAAGGAAGCCAAAAGAAGCAAAGCGACTTGAAGGCTGATCCGGCCCCACGAATGAGCAAAGTGCGTGGTTGGCTTGCAGGCAACCCTGGATCTTCAAAAGAACTGTATGAGCCTTTGTCCCACACGTCGTCATGTAGGAGACGCTGCTCGTTATTTTCTAAATCAGTTTCGGATCTAAGGTTGCAGAATCCCTATTACATTTTTCCTTTACCTTCTTTTTCAACACCATTACCACGAGTTGCTTTACCGCCAAGTTTGCCTGCACGCACAAGAACACGCGCAAATAAGTGGAACAAGAATGGACAATGCGCGCGAGACTTCAAATCTGCATCATAGGCCTACTCGGTGTCTTAGAATAGGCCATAGATCAGGAGCGATGCAGCTCCCCGTGCCTTTCCACAACGACAGCCAGCAAACATGTCGACATACCAGCTGACAACGACGCATAAGCACAACACAATCAGGAAGCCAGAAGTCCAAGCGCAGCCAGCCAGCAAGCAGCCAAAGGCCATCCAAGAAGCCTTGGTTTGCCGACGCCAGCCGGGTCCAGATACCAGCTGACAACGACGCACCAGGGCAACCCAACCAGGAAGCCAGAAGTCAAGTGCAACTAGCAAGTCTGCAAAGGCCATCCATCTGCAAGCACATCAGCAAATCGAGAAGAGATCCAGCAAGGAGCCAAGTGGCCTGGAAGGATGTAGCAACAATTGCGCTTAGAACCAATGAAAGGGAGGCCATCATCGGGAAGCCTGACTGCCCTTCAGCACGGGGTAACAGCACGTTCCTTTCACAGCACACCGGCAATGTGAACATGGAATGTGCTGAGGAGCCATATCTTAGCTTGCAAATCGACATGCGAAATGCGGAACTGCTCACTGCAGAGGAAGCATGCAGGTGAGCTCCGCGACCATATGCTGCACCTTGGGCGTTCAAGAAAACATCCCTGTGTCTTGTCATGCAGCATGCGACAGCAGCCCTATCCAAAGGCTATCCAAGAAGCCTTGGTTTGCCGACTCCAGCCGGGTGGACACACCAGCTGACAACGACGCACCAGGGCAACCCAACCANGGCTATCCAAGAAGCCTTGGTTTGCCGACTCCAGCCGGGTGGACACACCAGCTGACAACGACGCACCAGGGCAACCCAACCAGGAAGCCAGAAGTCAAGCGCAACTAGCAAGTCTGCAAAGGCCATCCACCGAGGAGCCGCGGATTGCCGACGCCAGCCGGGTGGACACACCAGCTGACAACGACGCACCAGGGCAACC
>BGPT01000006.1:656537-689724 GCA_003297045.1 Symbiodinium sp. clade C Y103
GACTTGCAAGGAGATAGAGCAAGCATCGGAGCGGAGCAGCGGAGCATCGGAGCAACGGCGTTTGCCAGCAGCGTTTACCAGGACTTACAAGAGGATAGTACAAGCGTCCGAGCGGAGCAGCGGAGCAGCGGAGCGGCAGCCCTTCCCAGGACTTGCAAGGGGATAGTGCAAGCATCGGAGCNACTTACAAGAGGATAGTACAAGCGTCCGAGCGGAGCAGCGGAGCAGCGGAGCGGCAGCCCTTCCCAGGACTTGCAAGGGGATAGTGCAAGCATCGGAGCAGAGCAGCGGAGCATCGGAGCAACGGCGATTGCCAGGACTTGCAAGGAGATAGAACAAGCATCGGAGCGGAGCAGCGGAGCATCGGAGCAACGGCGATTGCCAGGACTTGCAAGGAGATAGTGCAAGCATCGGAGCGGAGCAGCGGAGCATCGGAGCATCGGAGCAACGGCGATTGCCAGGACTTGCCAGGAGATATAGCGCAAGCATCGGAGCGGAGCAGTTAGCGGAGTATCGGAGCAAAAGCTTTTGNCGGAGCATCGGAGCAACGGCGATTGCCAGGACTTGCCAGGAGATATAGCGCAAGCATCGGAGCGGAGCAGTTAGCGGAGTATCGGAGCAAAAGCTTTTGCCAAGACTTGCAAGGAGATAGAATAAGCATCGGAGCGGAGCAGCGGAGCATCGGAGCGGAGCAGCGGAGCATCGGAGCAACGGCGTTTGCCGGGACTTGCATGATAGAACAAGTATCGGAGCGGAGCAGCGGAGCATCGGAGCAACGGCGTTTGCCGGGACTTGCATGATAGAACAAGTATCGGAGCGGAGCAGCGGAGCATCGGAGCGGAGCAGCGGAGCATCGGAGCAACGGCGTTTGTCGGGACTTGCATGATAGAACAAGTATCGGAGCGGAGCAGCGGAGCATCGGAGCAGCAGTGCGTGCCAAGACTTGCAAGGAGGAGCATCGGAGCGGAGCAGCGGAGCATCGGAGCAGCAACGTTTACCAGGACACGCTTTGCACTCACTCTGNCAGCAGTGCGTGCCAAGACTTGCAAGGAGGAGCATCGGAGCGGAGCAGCGGAGCATCGGAGCAGCAACGTTTACCAGGACACGCTTTGCACTCACTCTGAGATAAACCATCCATTAATGGTTTATACCACCTATTTATGGTGATTTTGGGGATGGTTTATTATTGTTGTACCCACATTGACTAAAAAAAGACAACTGACCAATCAATGGACTCCAGGTGTCGCTCATCACCGCTGAGTTTCAGAGCACTCGGCCGCCCGCTCGCGCAGTGCAGGGGGTGAAGCCACAGGGGCATCGCCGGCGAAGCCGGCGATGTGCCCGTGGTCAACGTGATTCATGGCAAGGTCATAAAAGCAGATCCGAGCCTTTCTGGAGCCAAAAAAGATATGTGGAAGATGGATGGAAGATGGATGGAAGATGGATGGAAGATGGATGGAAGATGGATGGAAGATGGATGGAAGATGGATGGAAGATGGATGGAAGATGAAAATCAACTTGAAGTCAGCAAAAGATGAAGAAAGGAAAAAGATGATGCAAAACTCACCGATGGTGGCTGAAGTGAGCAGTTGACTAGATCAACTTCAATCCAGAAATTTCTATCCATATGGATGTCTGTCTGTGTGAAAATTGGATGTGCATCCCAAAAAATTGGCGGGTGAAGTGAGCAAATGATCATTAAATCGCAGTTCAGCAGATCAAAAAATACCATCGGAGCACATCAATTGATGGTGAAGGGATTGGACTTTGGAATGTCAACATGCAAAATGCTAACACAACACTCTCAGCGGTGGTTACAAGGGGCTTCTGAAAAAATGACTGTTTGGCAGCTTCGTGATAGGTTTGTCGCAAAATTGGGGAGACCAAAATCCAATGGATTATATCTTATATATATATATATACATATGTGCATCTATCAATCATATATGTATCTATAGATATAGAAATATAGATTTATAATGATTCATATATCATACTATTGGAGTACCAGTGATTATCATAGTTTTCCCCGTTCGAATTGCGATCTTGACATGCGGCGCTAGGCTGCCCACATCATCTTGCACGATCATGGCCTGAAATGGGTCGGGACATTCGTAAAGGTTCCCCTTGAGATCCCCAAATCTCCCAAAGTTCCAAGTAGAGTCACAACTTGTTTTCGCTTGATGTTTTCCATCTGACCCAGAAAGATCAACAGAAAATGAACCGAAAACGACACAGGAACTCAGGCCCCGGACCCAGGCAGACCCTGAACTTTCAGCGGTCAACTCCACCGTGACTTGATCCGTCCCTGGCAGAGCTGGTCCCCTCATATGCTGCTGGTATTCCCCCTACCCCCTGGTGTCATCAAATGTGGCTGGAGAATCCCCCGAACGAAATGGAAGGTTATAGCTGGGAAAATCATCGAACTATAGTTGGTGGAGTTTCCAACTTTGATGACACCGGAGGGTATCCCTTATCTTCAAAAAAACACTTGGACATCACCTGGCCTAACATTCCAACCACCGTTGGCGTTCCAACAAAGCCGTTGGAGAGTGGATAGATCAAATAGCTGTCACGGTACACGCGATATCCCGACCTCAGCAGTGGGGCAAGATGCTTCAATTCTTTGACAGCAGAACTCCAAGTCCAAAAAGGGTTTGAATTTGAGGGCCTTTCAATATAGCAACCCCCGAAAGGATAGAAAAGTAATTTGCCATTGTTTTGTGGGGTTGCTATAGACCAAAGTTGAGAAATTCAAAGTGTCTCCTTTACAAATGGATACAACTAGCAAAAAGAACTCATTGTCCATTTTGGGCAGGTGAGATGTCACAAGAGTTTTCATCCCCCAATTCACAATCGACCATTCTAAATAGAGAGTTGGAACACTACTTCCCAAAATTGGAATGGATCGTTTTCAGGGTCTATGGAGTCTATGTTAGTGAGGTGGTATCCAAGAATGATCTCAACACTTACTGGTTCCTTCCCTGCCAAAAAATAATCCCCAAAAAGAAATCATGATCTCAAGACTTACTCCAAAAAATTCTCCCCAAATAACTCATCATCAAACGAAAATCCGAACTTCCGCAGCTCCCAATGCCCCCACGGCCCCCAACACGGCGCGACCACAATTGTCGGCCGTCTCAGGCCAGGCCAGAGAAATGGACCAGGGGCTCCCAGAGACCTGGCTGCCATGGGAAATTCCCCCCTGGAAATGGAGGTTTTAATGGAAAAAATCAGGGGAAAATATAGGAAATTATGGCGAAATCCACTATCAATAGTTATCAATGGAGGGTCATTGGATGGGAAAATCATCGAACGAAATGTGGGATTTTCCAGCAAACCATGGTTGAGTACCGGATCCGGTACCCCTGGCTCAGCGGTTTCTGCTCCCGAAAACCAGCAGAGAGTTTGAAATGCCCGGCGAATGAGGAATCTTGTTGATGAAGATGGGTACCCTCCGGTAATCAAACGTGGCAATTGAAAATCCACCATTCATAGATGCTTTTCAAATTAAAATCTCCATTTATAGGGCATTTCCCATTGCCACGTTTGATTACCAGAGGGTATTTAAAGTGGTGATTTTCCATAGTTATGTTAATTTACCAAAGGGTAATGGTAAAAACATGGAGAAACAAACTCCACCAATTGGAAGTCAAGCCCGCCACCAACCCAGACCATGATTCGAGGGCATCCCGTTGATTATGGTCTAGTGCATCATCCCAAATAAACCAGGTACGCTACGATCACCAATCATCAAGAGTTTTGATTGTAGTCAGTTATATCTCCCTCAAACTATCCCGATGAATATCCAAGCACCTCATATTAAATCTAGATTTTAACCCATCAACCAGGGTTCAACCATCAATCAACCGTCATTTCATTTATCAATTATTATCAACAATTGTCCATCATGGTTGGTTAACAACCTCGACAAATCTAGACAAAATTGTAGTGATTCAGCAACCCGAAAGGTTCCGTCATTTGGGATAGTTGGCCCCAATCCGATTCCCATCATTGACGTCGCAGGGTTCGGTGGTTATAATTCATCCAAATAAATGTCCTGGAGTCTCTGTATCTCACCCATATTGGTGGCTCGCCCATGATATCTATTCTAGTCCATCATATTCCCATATTCCCACTCCCCTCTGGCTACTTAACATCGCTATGAAAAATAACCAATTCATAGATGATTTATGATGATCTACCTATTCAAAATAGAGATTTTCCACAGCAATTCATTAAATTGCCAGAGGGTACATCCCCGCCATTACTATCATTGTCATTGTCTTTATTCCTAGTTGTATATCCATTATTCCATTGATAATAATAAAGTATTCAGCATATTACTATCCATTGATAGTTATTCAATCCACATCCATTTGTAATTGATAATCCATGACTACTACTGGTGATTAATATTGGGGATGGGATCAACTATCTATATATCCAATAATCTGTGATCTGTCAATGGTACAATATTTATACATCCAATGTTTATATAAGTATGTACTACGACTGTACTGGACTATACGAGTGCTTAAGATTAGGGAGATTGACTACCCATGGGAATATATCCAATATTGGCACTGCTAGTGATTCATATTAATCCGGATCCAACCATATATCCTCGAATATGATTACTGTTGGATTCTTACTGACATATCCAATAATATATCCTCACCATACAAAGGGATTTATAACTTATAACTATGACAACTGTGGTTTAATTGTACCCGTAAGAACTACACTTAGATGATCTTAGATTGGTTTGTAAGCCCACTTGTAGTCGGGTGTATTAATATTAATCACTACCAGTCATCATAAATCATCGGACTAAATGGGCCATGGCTTCCATGTAAATGTATATAACATGAATATTATTGGATAATATTAAGCATTACTACTGGATAATATGAATCACTATTCATCACTAAGAATTGTGGAATAATTGTTCCAGTGATGAATTTTGCCACTATTAATCACCATTAATCACCACTAAGATTAATACGAATCAATCCCCACCATCTATAGATAGATATTATATATATACCCCTATTATATGATATTTATTTAGTGATATTAATAGTGATACTACTCAATCACTAGTAATATTGGGGAATATCAATCACTAGTTTTCTAGTAAATATGAGTTGTAAATTTTGATATCATCAGCATCCCACTCCTTGGCCTCGCCTTATAGGGTGAAGCCACCAAAGTCCTCGGGGTACACCGCATCTCAGCCGCAAAGACGCTGGTGCGCTCGCCCGCGCCCACCTCGGTGCAGCCCAAAAATCCCAAGGGTTCCATGGGAACAGGTGGATGTAAACCCGATAAATTACCATAAAATATCATTCAAGAATGGGAAAATGATGATATTCCATATTCATCAATCTTGGAATCGGATGGGATTAGTAAGGAGTTTGCGCAAAAATTCAAGCTAGAAAACTGGGAATATTCACATACGTATTCACTTTGTTTACCTTTATTCCATAGCTCTTCAAGCAATCAAAACATGGAAATATTAACAAATGGCTGTCCAAACCCGGGGACATTCACCAGCTGCAATAGCTCGTTGGCTTCAGAGTTCAGTCACTGGGTCTACCAACATCATTCACAGCCACCGCATAGAAGCGATAAGTGCGTCCATTGGTCAATGACCCAATGGTGGCACTTCTCTGCGTTCCCACCTGGTTGTCCCACGAAACAGCGGCAGACGGGATAGGAACGGATGGCGTTAAAAATCATCCAAAATCATCAAACAGCAGTTAGAGTACACCCTGAAACTTGGGGAAGCCATCAGGATCAAGTTAAACAAAGATATCACGTTTCCGATGGTCAATGTTCTCCACTTCTGCTTGCAGGCTTCTGAGCTGGCCACATAGGTCAAGGTATAAATACCCGAGGCATCGCCCGCCTTGGAATGGTGGAAAGCGATGGGTGAAAATCCACAGAATCCCCTGCGCTTCACCCCGAAAATAGTTTGGATTTGTGGATGTTGATGCCGCCAAATATCAACGGCCTATAGGTTTTGGCCCAAACGGAAACTTCATGGGTTGTGGAGGAACATCATCTACAAATGATAGATTTCCAGATTAAGTGCTTCCCTTAATTACAAGTTATCGTACCATTTTTGTGGATGGCGATTCCAATCAAGAAATAACCAGCCAATCGAAACATGATTTGTTCATGATAAACCGCACTCTTCATGCTTAAAGACCCTCCTTTTTGCACTAAACTCGCCTAGAAATTGCGTTATCCATAGATGGATCTCTCTCCACATGGTGGATAATCAGCACTTGCAGTTTCGCTTCATCACCTTGATGTTCCCCCTCCCAAAAAAATGCTTCGTAAAGTGGAATAGAAGGTGGTTTCCTAAAATAGGGGTACCCCCAAATCATCCACTTTAATAGGATTTTCCATTATAAACCATCCATTTTTGGGTACCTCCATGACTACGGAAACCCCCAGATGGTGAAATCGATGGTGAAATCGAGACAAAAAAGTCCCACCTTCGTTCCAATCTCTGAGTTCCAAACATCTCGGTAGAGTTGATACGACTTCACGCTGGCTCCGCCATCCACCGTGGGTACCTCGCCGGACCCTGGGGACTCCCTGGAGATCTTGGAGAGGTCACAACTTAGGGTGGGAAAATCTGCAGATTTCACTGATGTTGATTCGAACATGATGGTTAAAATGAATGTAAACCATTACATTCAGCAGTCAAGGCCCCCTTTTTGGGGGGCGAGATGATATAATCCTGTAGCTAGAATTGGGTAGAATGTGCCATATTCGTGTGTTTTTCTAGATACAAGTACTATTGAGCCATCCTCAAAATTTGGGGTAATAAGCCAATGGATGCGAGACCCAGCTGCTTCTTGGCACTTCCATCATTGATCGTTGGTGAATGCCGCAAACCTTTCCGTATTTTCCAGCAAAACACCTGCGTCCAGAACGCATTTTTCCTGGTGACTATCCTCTGGATCAACCTGACAATGGAAAACTTCAGATTCATAATGCTCCTCTTCCAAATTAAATTTCAAATGATGTTCCCATCGAACATCGGGATTTCCCGTTTCATTTATGTGGTAAACCAATCACGAACCATCCCTAAAGGGATGGATTGTATCACCTATTTCTTGAAAAAATGAGGTTGGTGTATCACAATTATCCCATAAATATCCCAGAAGATATCCCATATAGATATCCCAAGAATTTTCCCAAAAATTTTCCCAAAAATATCCCAAAAATATCCAATAGGTATCCTACATAGATATCCGACATAAATATCCTCCAAAACTGGCTTTACCACATGAAACACCCGCTTCAAAAACACCCCAGGTCTTCCTCCGAGGTCCCAACGTCCCAGGTCAAGGTCATCGAACTGGGAGTCCGTTGGTCCACCATATCCAAGGGCCTGTGAAAGCGTCCGCACCCCTGGGAAAAACTGGATTTAACCCGCAAAAATATGCAAACACCCAGGATTTCGGAAACATTAAACTGTTTTGGGATGTCCAGTGAAAAAATACGGACACTACAAACATGATTTTTTTCACCATCAAGAATGGAGGATATACCCTCTGGCAACCGATCCAGGTACTCGAAATCCCCTTAGGTTTCATGGGAAAGGACAAAGGAAAATCTTCTGCAACGAAGGGAATTTCCATTGCCAGGTTTCAGAGATGTCCTTAAATAACCACCCAACAGCAAAATTGTTACCGGCTACAAGACAGTCAATCGATCAAAGCTGTGGGCTTCCACTTCAACCATCGTTTCAACTATAGCAACAGAGTTCCGACAATTCCAAAGCATTTGAAAGAATGTGCTTCGTGTTGATCGTGTGGAATTATGATGATACAATCTTGCTGAGTTCACATTTCATGGTGGACTCCAAGCCGCCTTGGTTTTCACTCCTCAAGGCCCTTCCGGCCATCTGCCCCAACGACCGAGATCCCCAAGATTTTCTTGGTTTCCCTACGTCAGCGGCGTGTTCATCTGGAGCCGCAGATCTACCGGTGCCTTGCTGCTTACAAGTGCATTGGGACCAAAGCAGGCCCAATGTACACCCCAAAAGATAGAAAAGTTCACGCTGTTTTAGGATTCGATTGTCCTCTTCTTTGGGGTTGCTATAGGTCACCAATTGCATCCTCTCAATTTTTTTGCTTCAGGGCCCTAAGTCTCGGACGGAAGGTTCGGCACCGCAAACTCGCGACACGGAGGGACTCGGACCGCCCCAGCCTTAGGTCCAGCTTTACCGGCTAAAATGGCTGGTGATTTCTGGCATGGATTCTGATAATCCATGATTAATTCACCCGAATCCCCGTGCTGTTTAGCAAGCAACAGGGGCCCCGGACCCACGATGTTTCGGGCTGATACAGTAATCAGGTGATGCCTGGCATGGCCATGGAAGCAGCGACAGCTAGATTTTCCTTTGGGTCTAAGAGAAAGCACCATGTGTACTCGATAAATCAACAATCACAATGGCCAGTGTTAAGTTCTATGCTAAATTGCCAGAGGGTACAGGAAACCATGGATTTCAGACCTCTAAAGACATGCACCAAAAATGGTATATAGTGTCATTTTCCATCATTTTCCCATCCAATTCTCGAATGATCCCAGGTGAAAATCCACCAGTTCCGATGCGCTGGATCCTCAGATGCGATGTTGAAACCGTGGCTGCAGGGTTTCACCCCCAGCCCAGCCACCAAAGCTCCCAAGAAAAATAGCAGTTGGAGAATAATTCCCAAAGTGGGATTTATGATTGGGTTCACCACATTAATCCCCCGGGCATCACATGTCCCCAACCACTCAACACAACTCCCCCTTGAAAATAACCGGTCCAATTTCTTCAAAGAGGAAACTCGCTCTCCACCCATCCCTATCAACCCATCAATCCTCCACTGCTGATCATTTTTTGATGGGAAAGCTCTATCTTTCATGGTGATATCACCATTTTTGGTGATGAGATTAGTCCCCTTGATGTTAATCATAATCATAATCCTTTAATAATCATTCCTTGATACATTCCAATCATCCCATCCCTTTGAATTCTCATTAACCTCCGGTAATCAAACCTTTTCAAACATGCCTTGCTGGAAAATCCACCGTTTAATTCTATGATGTTCCCATTCTATCCCCATGTTTGATACATTCTATCCCCATCTATTTGGATACCTAGAACCTCTATATTTGCTTGATGCTGAAATCCCCAAGAATAACATAGAATAACCATCAACCATGTTTCGAAAAGATGTTCCATCTCCATCCCCATCCACGTCCTATTGTTGCTTGCACATGCTTATGCAACATATTATATAAATACATATACATATACATATACATATACATATATTATATATCTCAATATCTCTCCATATGTTTGATGGCTAACACCCATCCCCACCCTGACCCTTCTGGGATCTCCAGGACCCCCCACTGCCCCGTGCTGCAGATGATCTGCACCGAGGTTAACGCCGACACACTGGTGCCGTCGTAGCGGTCGCAGAGACCGTCGAAGGTCACCTTGTAACCCAGCCTGGGCTGTTGGTGTCCGCAGGGTGGGCTGGAAAGTCCTGGAAATTCTCGGAGAATGGATGGGTTTGGGGCCCACCATGGTGATTTTTTGGATTTGGGGGTGGTTTTTCTATTTTTGGGCGGATTCAAGAACCGGGTTACATGGAAAATGGATGGAGTTCTGGGGGAAAACATCTCAGGAATCCGTGGTCTTTCCTCCCTCAAAAAGAAAAGTTTCTTGGAGCAGCAGCATCGTTTGCTGACTGGGCCCCGGGGCGTCAAGGATCCTCCGTTGTCCAGGGGTTCGTTCCAGGTCACTTTCACACGGTCCTGATGGAATTTGATGAGAAGGCGGGATCTAGATATGGGATTTAGATAGCTTAGTTGGTTTATAACTAGGCTAAGTATGGTGTATGGTGGATATGTCTGTCAAGGGGAGGTTGTAAACCAGCTTAAAACTGGGAGGGCACCACCTTGTAGAAACAGCTTCCTCAAAATGAGAAACCACGGCAGAACCGATCCATATATGTTACCCTCTGGTAATCAAACGTGGCAATGGAAAATCCCCGAACAAAATGAAGGTGTTATTTTCCAATGGAAAAAACTTGTGTAAATAAGGTGTCTTTTCCATCCACATTTTATTACCAATCTTCGGAAAGTCAGCAACGAAGCACCGCATCCCAGCGCTCCGTGTATCCAGTTACCGTTTCAACCTTAGTTGCAGCGCAGAAGAATTCGAAACTCCTAGTGCCAAAACTGACAGCCGTTGGATGCCTGGCTACAAATGGCAGTTAAATTCTATGTTCGGGATGTATGTGAGTTGTTTCAACTGTCCCAAAAATTGAATCGATCTTAGGAAACCATCCCGAAATCCCCAAAACGGCCATAACTATCCATAAATGGTTGGTATAAACTGCATCAACCATCCCCAAATGGTACATGGTATTTATTTTGTTTACCACAGAAACCCCATCTTCAGTTCTTCGATGTCTGGCTCGTCTCATGAGTTGGGGCTTCCACCAAGGGTGTTTGAGGATTTCCAGGTACTGCAGCTACCACCTCTGGAGCTGGTCACTGGCTGGGAATTGAAAAGCTAAAAATATACAGAACCTCGGCAAAATGAAGGCTGCTCAGTTGTAGTTAGATACTGCAAAAATATCTATGTTACATCGTATGTCCACCAAATATTCCCACCATATGCCCACTGTAGATCACTATAATTCACTATATACCCACAAAATATCTCCATCAACTGATTGCTTCAAGTTGTTTCTATACCCCACCACCGTCTCGCCTGCTGGAACACCGAAGTGTATGGCCCGGTGCCCACCACCGTCTCGGCTGCCACCCGGAAGCGATAGGGTCGGCCCATGGTCAGGTACCTTAGGGGGCGTGCAGCTGGTGATGAAAATCTCAGATGTTCCATGGTTTTTAACTACATGGTCTGAAAATTTAGCGACCCCAAAAAAATAAACAATCCGTGGATGATCATTGTTCTCCTATGAACATGACCATGTTGGTTGGTGTTTCCCTGATGTTTAGAGAAACCTACATTGGTTTTTACTATTATATAACCGTAATCACGGCAATGTAAAATCCAATCTCCCCCGTATATATCGTATATAAATGACTTCCCCAGCTTTTAACCTCCATTCATAGATGATTCCCATTGATTTCCCCTTGCCACCTTTGATGACACCGGAGGGGCCGTTACCCGCAGGGGATCCCCACTCCACGGTGGTGTAGGTCCCCGCCACCACGGCCACATCCTGGAAGGCTCCTCCCAAGCCATCGTCCGCTTGAACGCGGTAGAAGTCCACCAAGGCCTTGGGTCAAAACACATGGAATCCCTTGATTTTTCCATCCAAATAGCTGGGATTTATGGATGGTCATCTCCCTAAATGTGCTATTTGTAGGTATATCATCGAAAGTGTGTTTTGTACCTGAATGCTGAATTAATTCCATCCCCCTAATAGTAAACACCCCCCATTGGTCTCGAATATGGGCAAATTCGCCACTTAACCGTGGTTTATGGGGGTATTTAACTATAGGGTAGTGGGATTCGCTGGGATGGATGTTGACCCCCAGAGAACAAAAATGGTCCACTTCTGGACCAAAAACCATTTGTGCCCTTCGGTGCTTGAGGTCCTGACTCCTCCTGAATCAGCTGGTGGTTCCCACATCAGCGTGATGGATGTCCTATCAGGTTGGCTTTGTCAGATGCCATAGGACCATAGGAACTTCGTGTGGCAAAAACAAAAACAACAATAAACCATCTGGGCGGTTGATTATCGGGCTTACCCTCTGGTAAACTAACATAACCATGGAAAATCACCATTTTTAATGGGAAAATCCACTATAAATATGGCCATTTTCAATAACTATGTTAGTTTACCAGAGGGTAACACATTCTCACCTTAATCTTTCACAGAAACCGTCCCAACCATCCAAAAATCGGGAAAAGCCCGGACCAAAACCCGCCTGGTTGAGGCCACATAGCCCAAATTTCGCGTGATGCCCGGCAAGGAGGCAGCAAAGGCGGTCACCTCGAAATCCGTCCAGGAATGAGACGATGGGACTGAAAAAGCTGGGGCAACAAATGGCAATTGTTGTTGCAGTTGTTTGCAAAACAAGAAGAACATTAATTATACATAGGAATTAGAAAACTGGTTGAGTCAAAAATAGAATGGCTTTTTGCGTCCCCTGTACTCTTGAGGGTTCAATTTCACGGTTCTAAGGCAGCCGCATGAGAACTGTGAGGCCCGAAATACTCGAGGGCATCATTGCGCGCAGCGATGCGGTAAATGTACATTTGTCCCGGACTGGCGCAAGAGCTTGCAGTGACTCTAAGATGGATTGGTTTGTTAGGTAAATGTTGTGGCTGAAACCATGGCTTTTACCACCAAATATGAGAAACTGCAACCATGGTGAAATCACCCAAGTTGATTGGGGCTTCCTGTTCAAATTTCCTTAATAAAGTAAACATACGACCAAGGTATGCCATGACAATGAACATCTACCTTGCATCGCAACAAATGTCAGATCCAGCATTCAACTATGCGTGCAGTCTGCCGCAATTGACATCGGATCTGTCTCCATTTAGCCGGTTGAATCCCCATGTTTATTGTTTTGAACATGATTGAACCAACCAACCCAGTGAACTTCAGATCTGCTGGTGGAATCCAAAACTTTAGCCTTTGTATATGCTTAATCCATCTGAAACCCTAATGCATAACCAATCAGCAACAACGTCTCCAACCTCAAAGAGTCTGCATCGGTGTACGTCTGGACGGGCGTGGTCACATTGGCAATGGCTTCAAAGCCCTGCCCAGCATCGCGCTCGATGCTGTAGTACCTCGATGCAGGCGGGGCAAGCGCTGAAAGGCATGTGGGGGCCCGAACATGGGAGTGCTCCAAATTCATCGCCAAGTGGTGATGTTATATCAAACCATCCAATTTTGGGGATTATCCCATGGTGTTTTCTTCTTTTAATGGGGAACCAAATGTATGGTTTGATATCGATATGGTAGGGTTTTGAACACCTGTACATGTTGAATAATGGGGTTTGCTTGCCAGAAAGAATGGGGTATGGGACCAAGCCATAATAGGACTATAGCTAATTGGATATCACAGAACCAACCATTTGATGTGGGTATGGCTTTAAAAATAAAAAGGGCAACACAACGCACCCACAAAAGATTTCGTTCTTTGGTATAAACTATCCGTTTTGGGTTGTACAAAACTTTGAGCTTCACCATACGTTGAGCTTCATCATATTGGTTGAAAGGGAATACAGAAAGTAAATTTGAAACTAGCATCCACACGATCAAAAAACCATAACATCTGGAATCTGGAACACCAAAGACTCGGCATGATGCTCGAATCATCACAAAAACGCGGCTAAGAATCCATGAACATCTAGCTTTTACCGTGGTGAAATCATGCTTACCCTCTGGTAAACCAACATAGCTAAGGAAAATCACCATTTTTAATGGGAAAATCAACTATAAATGGCCATTTTCAATAGCTACGTTAGTTTACCAGAGGGTAAATCATCTAAATCCACCATTGGTCCAGCAGTTTTCTCGGGTTCCAAACTGCAGCTCGGTGCATCCGGTGCTCTCGGGAATGTCCCATGCCTCGACAAGGATGGGGATGTAGCTCATGTGGTAAACCCAATGATAAATCATCCCAATTTCACCATAAATGGGTGGTACGAACCCGGAGGTTTATTATTGGGTTGACATTGTAGAAATCCATAGTTGTTTCCCGAAATGATCGACTTTCATGGTGGATCTTCCATATCTAACTTAGTTTACTGTTAACTGCTTGGCGCTTGAGCCACCTTGAATCAATGGATTCAAGTTGTTTCACAAAATCTACAAGAAACATCAAGAAACCATGGGTTTTACCCTCAAACGTCCCATCTTGTACCAAGCTTGGGAATTCACTACTTCTGTAACCCTCCCCTCTATAGTATATATAGCACCCAAAATAGATCAGTTCACCAAATTTCAGCAATGTTTGTCGGGGATATTCTCTTAGTGCGAAAGGACATGGCTTTGCAGTGAATAAGAGGAAAACCAACCAATAATTGGGGCAACAATTCATGAACCTAGTCTCAACTCCGATGATGTCATCTACAATAATGACACGTTCACCGTCTAAGCCACCATTGAGACAACTACCAAACGGTGATTCACCCGGCCAAAATAGCAAATATACACTGACCCCTGATATTCTTCAAGGAAGTTACAACCTCAGTCCCTAAAAAATCACTCAAATCGGACCCCTTCCAAGTCCAACAACTGTGGCTCCCCAACCAGCGTAATGGAGCCAGTGCTGCTTGCCACCACCCGCGCTGAACGGGGCCTAAGCTTCGCTTGTCCCAGAAAAAATGGCAAAACATCGATGATGCTCTTCCCCCTAAAACAAATCACATGACTCTGTGACCCTATCATGGAACTTGCCAATATCGGGATGGACATGTGCTGAAACCAGGAGATTCCAAGTGCCATCAAACAGATTTTTGATGGTTCCCCCCCAAAATCGGTAGGAAAGTTTGGACCACCAACTGCCCCTGAGCTCCCCAGGCTGCGAGGGTGTGCGCGCCAACTTGAATGCAGCGATAGCGCTTTTGGGACCTGGGAGCTGAAAGGCTCCAATGCTGAAGGTCGAGCCGTAGCAGCTGCTTGCTTGGTATACCACAACTTTTGGTTGAGGGAAGTATATGGTGTATCATGGGGTATACCATTGCAAATCACAGGATGAGGGGAATATACCGGAACTTTCTTGGTGGAGTCCATTTGGCACAAACCTCTCACCTCTGAGTAATTCATCAATAAAGATGTGTTTCTGAATCACCGGCGACCCCCCTTCAAAATAGACAGAGAAATTCCTACCCTGGAAATTATGAAGTACAAATCATATCCGACATCCCACCCAAAAAGAAACTTCTCTCTTAGATTCCCCAAGTTGGAACACTGCCCCGCCCCGCCTTCACCAATGCTGGTGACTGCGGACACTTCAGCCTGGTGACGGCCAGGCTCTACCAAGATTTTCTGGCTGGGAGGCCATGACAATCCTCAGAATCATCCGGAAAACATAGGAAAACATAGGAAAACATAGGAAACCCACAACTTAAAGTTACTTGAAGCATCAAGCTTTTGTGGCTCAACTCATCAACTTGAAGCATCATGAACCAACCCTCGCCTTGTAGATTCGGCCGCACACCAACGATGTCGCCGTGTACTCTGTGGCCTGGGTTTTGCTTCGGCCACCAGGCAGACTGAACTGCAACTCACTTGTGGGATCATCATCATCCCAGGTAGGATAAATATGTTGCTTCTAAAATCTAAACTTCACAGAAAAAGACACATTTCCAGCACTGCTCCTCACCTTGACCCAAAAATATCTATCACTGCAAGCCTGTCCCTGGCACGATTTGTCTAAGGTCCCCCACTGAAGGCTTGTCGCTGCCATCATAGACCAAGGCTGTCACATCCTCAGAGGCATCCATGGCCCCTGTGGCGCTTGGGAAACCCATGGCCATCCCCAATCTTGTTGGAAGGAAAACCCAAACCAAATGGAAACCTGTGGAGGAACCATCTCAAATAGCCTCGGACAAAATACCTCATGGCATCAATAATCCCCAAAATCACCATTTTGTATGGTTTTTTCCACCATCATCCCCAGTCATGGTAGTTGTTGATGGCAGCCCAGGGGCACATTGAAAACATGCCACTGAGGGCCCCCACATCGCGACCAGTGTTCATGTAAAGGCGATAGCCACCCAGCGGAGCACCACCGGTCTGGAGACCAGGGGGAAGGCCCCGGCCCAAGGTCGAGGAATTGGGAGAAAACTCACCATGACTTGTTAGGGCCATAACTTTCGAGGAATCAACAGAGATCTTCTGAGTCTAAATTGTGGGTGCCTATCTTACGCATAGATATGTTCTCTCGTATTGAAGAAAATCGGGCTACCCGACTGGTAATTTTAAGAGTTCTATAGAACATCATCATGATAAACATGTAAATCATTTATAAATGCGCCATTTCCCATAGCTGTGGGAAATTACCCGAATCCCAAAAAAAACAACACAATGCTCCGAAGATCGACTGAAGAAACGGCCTCTGACACTCCCAGTGGCAGCCAAGCCCAGGTGAGCGATACCTGGGTTGCACCGTCAGCTCATGATGTGAATTGGTGATCTCATAGATCCCCCCTTAATCCAGATGGATGTGTCCAAAAATTTGGGGTAAGATCACATGTCAAATTTCATGGAATGATTTTAAAGTTGTTGTCAGTTATCTAAAATCCAAAACCAACGTTTTCTGGGTAGATTTGAATTTAACGTGGAACCCATGTTTTTTATTCGGCCATGATCAATAGGACAATCATCCTCCCAAACTATGTCAAAAATGTTGGGGGATCCATGTTAAGATTTAAGGGATGTTGTGTATCATAATACCCCGAAATCGCCTTGCACTAAATTTAAGATGCTAATTGTGCAGGTCCTAAATGGTCCCAATTATGTGCGCGTGCCTGTCGGAAAATGAGGTCCAAACCCGTAGCAAATGTCAGACACACATGTGTATGTATGTATGTATGTATGTACGTACGTATGTATGTATGTATGTAGGTAGGTAGGTAGGTAGGTAAGTAGGTAGGTAGGTCGGTATGTATGTATGTATACACTGGGGGGTATCTTCAAACATATATTGTTAGGACACTACAAAATGTCCATCATGTTGAAAACAAATTCATAGGAAAAATGGTGATTAGCTGACTTCGATGATCAAACCCTCAGCTCCCCAGCAGAGGTCGTAGACGCACGAGTGAGGCCACTGGGGGCCATGGTGGGTGCCTCAATTGTTTCTCCCATTGAGAGAAGCATCCATGCTGGCTAGTTGGTCACCAGAAATATGATGCCGACACCCCCAAAGGAAAACTAAAATGCGGATGGTTGATATATGTGAATCCTATTGGAATCTGCACAATCTATAGTTTCCAAACCAATGATGTTATATGTTTGCTTCTTCTAAGTTTGATGATTCTTGTTGTCATTCCACTTCTGATAGACTTCAAAAAAATGCTGCGCCAACGAGGCTGCAGCCGTGCCAACCACCTGGGACACGATGTTGGAATAGGACCCACCTGTAGCAATGGGACGGCAGTAAATCGGAGGAAAATATATACATTAAAACATATACACATATACGCACACATATACATATATATATATATATATCTGTGTGTGTGCGTGTGTGTGTGACGATCCTCATGCCCTCAGCTGCAACTGGAAAAGACGAGCTCCTTTCTCTCCAGGCTATCACAAGTCTTCTCGTAGATAGGCGCTACAACGCAAAAAGGCCTTGGTGAAAGGCAGGTTCCGGCATACTTCACATGGACACAGGAGGCGCCACAGTCAGCCGCATTCCAAGGGCCGGAACGCCAGGGTGGGCGGGCCAGAGATTCCTTCAGCAGTAGGCATTCAACTGTCATCGAAGCATGACGCTACAACTGGAAAAGACGAGCTCCAGGCTATCACAAGTCTTCTCGTACATAGGCGCTGCAACGCAAAAAGGCCTTGGTGAAAGGCATGTTCCAGCATACTTCACATGGCCAAAGGAGGCGCCACAGTCAGCCGCAGTCCATTAGACTCGGAAGGCCTGAGGGGACAAAGTCACGAGGAGATGTCACCAAAGGACAGCTGACTTGGCCTAGAAGGTGTCCAGACTAGAAGATGTCACTCAAAAATCTCAGCCATGACACACACACACACACATCTACGTGAGGCTAGTTCCAAACCAGGTAGAAAGCTTTCGCCAGCGACTTCCTGAATGTAGTTCTCCAAAGTCACAATTCGCTTGACCCTCATGCGCCACAAAATCCTAGAAAGATCGGTTCCAGCTCGGCACTCTTCTTCTAGCGCCCTCCCACCAGGCAAGCTTCCAGGAGTGAATTTGCGTCGCTTGACAATTCCCAGTGTCTAAGGATTCTATCCCAGCAACGGCGAAAACTTGCCAGGCTGATAGGATACAGCAGCTGATCGTATCCCAAGTTCTCAAAAACTTTGATGACGAAGGCCACAACATAGGGCTGAGCGATACTAGCATGTTGCACACGGCCGCGCCCGCGTCGTCGCGACTTCGGATGCCATATACACAGAAAAACGCTTTGCACATCTTCTGAAAGCAGATCACATATAGACAACCAGATGCCGATTTAAGTATAGAGAAGCTCCAGTGGAATAAAGATGATTCCCAAACTCCTTCACCAACAAGCAAAGAACAATGGGACTTCCCAGGGAAGCAGTTGCAGCTTCTGCTGACAATTGTCGACGAATCCAAGTTTCAAAGCGCTGCCAAACTTTCAATTGAAGGGCAGCAGTCTTAGCTTCTACAAGAGGCACATCTTGCAGTCCAGGACCAGCGTCCGCTGCTTCTCCACCTCGGCATTCCCCAGCTCTTGCGCAAACAGAAGGGTTGAAACTTCTAGGAGTTGTAAAAATCCCTAAGTCCAAGCACGTGGAAAACACTAAAAACTTTGGGAGCTTTGGGGGCTAGGCCTGAGCGACAGCCGCCCAGTTCTTTCGGTGATATACGTAGACCTCCCTCGCCTAGATGATGATGATGTCCGAGAATGTGCACCAACCTTTCAGCAAAGCATTGGTCAGCGCGTTTCCGCCAAGGTCTAGAAAACCGGCACGACTGGCCAAATCTCCAAAAACCAACATGCTCAGAATCATCACCAGGAGTCGCCTACAATTTGAAATCACTTAACCAGTCAGGAAAACAAGCCAAAGACTCAACTGTCTTCTCTTCAACGCTGGCAGCGGTCATCTCTATAGCCGGTGTACTCTGAGAAGCTTCGCCCAATCGGTCTTGCTCCTTCTCTGCTACCACCTTCAGACAGTCCGTTTCTTCAGAAAGCTCATCAAACCCTGAAAGCGAAAACTTCTTCTGCAACGCCAGAAACTGCACGTCTTGCAAAGAAACCTAATTCAGAACAATCACGGAGTCCAGCTAACCCACAAAAGCCAAACGGGCCGCGGCCTCCCGCTATCAAAGGTCCCCACCAACTTGGGAGGCTATCTTGCGCCAGTCGAATCTCATTGCCAAGACGGCCAGAATTCCCTCGATATCCCTCAATGTCCACCCTCAAGGGCCTCTGAAGGAGGAATGGTAAACAGCCCACCAAAATACCCTCGGTCCTGTCCTGGCATGAATCAACAGAATTTATGGACGGGATGCCTTGCTCGGTAACTCAGTCACCAAGCAAATCCACTCGCCTGGTAAGAGCACGCAGCTCGTCACGCAATACACGCGCCTCATCTTTGATTCATCGCTAACCAAATGATCTTGTAGTAGGGCTTTTGCACCACCCCACCAGTGGCTCCCAGACGGGCCCAAACAAATCGCCGCCACTTCTCGCGGACGATCCATGCCAAATCCCCAGCCAGAAAAACGTAAACCTGAGGTTGTTGGAATTCAAGTAGTTGTTTCTGGGCAAAAACACTCAGTTACTGGTGGCAGAACCTCCTCCTCGGATGCTAGTTAGTTAAGGACCCCAAGCAAAAGTGTCCTCGCTGATCCACCTAGGCATTCAAATGTCATCGAAGCATATCGTGAATCATATGGTAAATCATGGTATCCACAGATTTCCCACTCTTCCAGCTGCTGGAGCTCATGAAAATGATTAGTGAGTTGCAAGATTCGCCCTGGATTTACCATGATTTACCCACCTCAACAGTGGAAACACATCTCCAGGTACAAGCTCCCTCCATGCCTCCTGCATTGGTAACTGCCCTGATTCGGAACTGATACCTGCAGATTTCGAAACATGTCCAGTTTCCGCACCCGTTTTATGGCAATTGAAAAACCAACCATTTTGTGGGGCACCTAGTGGGATATTTGATTGGATGTAAGACCAACAATGGATCATTGCCATTTGGGTGTTGTCTGGTATTGCCCAGAAATGGGGTATGCCTCAAAATCACCATTCTAATCGGGAAAGTGAAAAATCAACCACCCCAAGACATTGGTGCTACCCTTTTCTGGGGTCATCATCGCCCCTTCAAACCCCCTTGGTTCACAGCAGCCCTGGGGATGTCACACAGTTCCCTGGTTCAGATTGAAGATCTGCTTGGTGAACCTCGGCACAGCTGGGGAGGTTTTTCCCTTCGAGGCTCACAGCTCCGCAGCTGAGGTCCAAATCCGAGGCGACGGCTGGGTATTGTCCGGGTATGGCCCATCTTCCTGCCATAGCTGCAAAGCAGCTTCAAAAAATGGGCAAAACCAATAGTGGTCCAAACATGTTGCAGTCAGAGTCATAGTGTGATACCAACTGTTTGGCCCACATTGGTTGATGGTCACAATGTTAGTTTCTTTGACCATGACTGGATTCCTCCATCATGGCATCAGTCCTGCCAGGTGTTGAAGAGCGGCTCGGGGGCATACTCCAAGACGTAATGCAGCACCGGCTCACCACCATTGTCCTCAAGAAGCTGATGGGCAGGCGATGACTCGAATGTATTGGGCATCCTTTTGAATCTGCCAGTTTTGAAGCGCATCAAACATTTTACAAAAGTCTTCAAATGGCCATCGAAATTCAAAGTTTCAGGGCATTTGTTTGGAGCATCTTCACCTTCTCATGACATTTCCACGTGGCAGAAATACCTGGATCAACTGATCCAGTCCTGCGGCGGCTTCCAACTGCATAGCACCGTGTCAGCACCGGCTGTAACCACCTGGAAGTCGTGGAGGATCAAACAACTTTGCAAAATCGGTATGAATCCCATTCATCCATTCATCAATGGAATAATGAATATGAAATGAGTCATAAAATGATAGTTGGTATCTTTGACGAAAATGTGTATTTCAGAGGAAAAGAAACCAAAAAATATCAAAAGATCGGGCTTTCCTGGGCTGGTTTGGATTTTCGGTGATTTCCTTTGTGATTCTCCCAGTCACTCCACCTGTAAGTCGCTGGGTGCCGAAGGTTCTACCGCCATTGCTCTGTAGAGGACCTGGCTTCAGGGTTGATGGGTTTTGCTCCCAAAAAAAAAGTCATAACTTGTAGGTTGGACTATAATTATCCATACTGGCTCTTATGTAAGATGGTCAAGAAAAAATATGTAATCTATGTTCATCCCCTGAAAATGCTGGCAAAACATGGGCTTCAACCAGATTATACTTCTATAGTCTTGGTAAATCATAAGTTTTGACCTTATTCTACTGTAACATATGTTGCCTAGCCATATTATGGCTGGATGGCATAAAACATAAAATGATACTGTGGGATAACTGACATCGATAAAGAAAGTGAAAACCCCATGGGTTCCTTGGAAATCAGCCATAAATGGTGAATTTTCCACAACATGAACCGGTTTGGACTTGGTGTCTTCAACGCAGACAATCTATTCAGAAACCTATGCTATGAAGAACATATGTTGAAATAACAAGCTTTCAGGAGCTGGAAAAATTTGTCCTTGACCATGGATGTGAAAAAGCCTTGAGCAGACCTAGCGGATTTGCTAGCGTTGCCTTGCAGAATATTTGAATTCAGGTGCGGGCTGCCTCATCAAGAAAAGGAACAAACACTAGATCCACATGAATTCTCAACCACCGGAACAAAACTTCTTACTATTCTTGAGCGATGGTCATATGATACAAGATACCCTCTGGCAACCAAACATGACTTGCTGGAAATCCCCCATTCATCTATAGTACAATCATACATAATCACATTTCATATAATGTGGGTAAAACAATAATAAACCATCCCCAAAATCACCATAAATAGGTGGTATGAACCATTCCCAAATGGATGGTTTATTATTGTTTTACCCACATTAATCCCGATAGAATCCCCACAGAATTCTCATTCTTAATAGGCCAATCCCATCCCCCCGGTGCCACTTCCCAGGTCAATCCGCCGGCGGCGCGTCGGAATCAGGACCAGCACCCACGAGGTTCAAGGCTCGCACGTAGGAGCGGTAGACACGCCCTGGCCTGCGTACACTGCTGGGATCAACCCCCACGATATTCCTGGGATTGCCCTCTGGTAAACTAACATAGCTATGGAAAATTACCATTTTTTATGGGTAAATCAACCACAACTGGCCATGTTCAATAGCTATGTTAAATTACCAGAGGGTAGAGTGGAACATATATTGAGAAGATCGTGGGAAACTATGGGATGATGATGGGAAACCCAACCACATTTTAGGGCAATATGATAGGAATACAATAGGAATATGGTGGAAAATTATGATGGACTATCATTATTTGACCGGTCGGTATCAATGGGTGTGGCTCAAAAATGGGATGCAAATGGACCTTTTGTTCAGTGAAAATACCTTACACTGAGGCTCCCAACACCAGGCCAGTCGCCACGAAGTAGGTCTCGAAGGGCTTGTTGTAGCCATCATAGCTTCGGCTGAACTTTCCTGCCGCGACCACTGGTTCTTTGATGGTTCGTTGAAAGGCGAAACCCCTGAAGAAATTTTTGTCCGAATCTCGAGTGCTCGAAAATACACGGCAGTTGCCAAACACTTCAGATTTCCAACAAAGAAACAGATGCGGTCTAAAAAGAACAAATGAGATGTGATCCACAAGAGTCTTTATATACTTTTGATTGATATCATCCTTTATAGGAACCTATAATAAGTTTCATTTGAAAAACAACTAATGATATCATTCAAAATTTCATGCCGCCGCCTCCAAGGCCGTCGTCCATCCAAAGTTCGTAACCCTTCAAGATGGAGAAATCCGTCGAACCGATCCTCAGATCAGAGTTTTTCCATGTTTTTCCAATACATGGCTGGTATGAATCAAAACCTGTTCTATACTGATTTTGGGTAGATTGTTCAACAAATTGAGGTCAACAGTTTGGGAGACATAGGGAAAGATGTGGATGTTCAAATAAATGAGAATGGATCTATAGATGTACAGTACATAGCCTTATTTTTTGACCCGGGTCCACAAGAATCGCGACCTTGAGCCTCCCACTCGGTTGCACCTAGGAGGGGCAGCCAATTGAACAGCAGCTCTGTGGATGACACGTGCGTGGCCTCAGCGATCGCTTCGAGATGGGTCAGAATACTTGGGATCCACCAAAAAGGTACCTCCGCAAAACACTTCATTTATAGATATTCTAGTCACATCTAGTCACCATAGTTTATATTTATAGTTTATACCCAAAAATTCGTCAAAAATGGGATGCCACGAGTTGATCAAACAGACCACACAAAGGCCTGGGCCTCCCGGGCGTTCAAGCCTGTGACCTGTCCCGGCAACGAGGCCGTATAAGTCTCCAGGTATGGCGAGTCGCTGCCCCAGGTGTCCAGGCAGTTCCTGGAAGAAAAACATCGGAAAACCCATGGGAAACCCATGGGATGTGTGGTTCTCAATGAAAATTATGGTGATTTATCATGAATTACGATTTCAATGAATTATAGTTTTCATATGTTTAATGAATTCCGATTTGCACCAGTAGCTATGCTTAAAGTGGTATAAGTGATTCATGTTGCCCCACAAAATAGAAACGTATGGTTTCCAGAAAGGAAAAACTGAAGATGTAGTATTCCATGGTCCATCCAATGCTTCGTCCGTTTCCATCCCCCATTCACCCAAAAATAAGAACGGAAACAGAGGGTACCAAAGGGTGAAACCGCTGGTGAACCATTTTGGGATTTGGCCCCCCTTTGGTGGTGACAGTCACATTTTGGGTGCTTGGGAAACCAAGCCGCTTCCACTACCACATGGAAGCATTCCACATCTGAGCTCTCAGCTTAGCTTGAATACTCCAGAGATATGTGGTGGCACATTCCAAGCCTGCCATAGGCAGTTTGCCAAGTGATCCAGTGCTCCAACCCCCAGCCGGCGCAGCGGCCTGGAGTGAAGTAGCTGATGGTGGTTGATGGCACCTGCGGCGGGCCCCTTGACCCATCATCAATTCTGCTACTGATTCGGAGGACTAGAAAAGCAAACATGCCTGACATGATAGCATACTTTATATTAAATATATGACATATGACAATGATAAATAATAAATAATAATAAATATTGATAATAGTAATAATAACAATAATAATAATAACAATAATAATGATCCATATATTGATATGATAATAATAAACCATAATAACAATAACAATAATGATGATCCATATATTGGAGGTTTCTCAAAAATAGGGGTACCCCCAAATCATCCCAAATTATGGTGACTTGGGGATCCCACCTCAGTACCGGTGGCCACGTCATCCCGCAGGATACGGTAGCGCGTCACCGGGCAGCCACCATCGTCCTGGCCATGGGCGACATTGCCAAGGGGCGACAGGGGGGGAAGGGGATGAATTCCTAAGGGATTTCTATAGTATTCTATAGTGATTTTTCTTGGATTCATAACCAGCTATTAATGGATTTGAAATGATTTGACTCGATCTTGATGGGATTTTTCATGTTGATTTTGATGTTACCTTCGCCATTTAGAAGTTTCGAATGTTTTTTGGGGAGGGGCATTTTTCAACACCCCACCTAGACCATGGTTCAGGGGATGAAACCACATCTTCGGGACCATAGAAGTTGGGGGTAAGATTAAAAATGATTGATTGGTAGGATTGCAATGGTGATTTAACCATCAACTCAAAAGAGGTTTCAACCGTCAAAACATGGGAATATAGTTGATACCCTCGAGTGGCATCAAAGCTGGAAAATCCAGGAACTAGCCATGTTCATAGGTGTAATCAATAACCATATCCCCTAGCCACTAATGATAGCAATACAGCAATGCCCAAAAAGATAGAAGAGTCAAATCCTACTTAAATAGTGATAGATATCACTTTTCAGCATCTTTTTTTTGGGCTTACCATAACTCGTCCCTTTTGGGCGATCGCACGTCGATCCCTTCGTGTCCTCAGGCACGGTCCACTTCAAAGTGACCGATCCGCCGGAGCATGAGCTGCTAATGAGCACGGGCCTTTTTGGGCAGTGCACTGGTCTGGTAGCATGTCAACGTGTTTTTTGAGGAGATGAACATCCAAAAAAAATGTATAGATATGTACATTGTGTTGTTTTGATGATTTCGATGGGATGTAACACGTAAATTCTGGATGGGAATTGGAATTTGTTGAAGCAGTTTTCACTAAAGTTTCTTCTTTGGGATCAGAAACGGGAGAGAGATTCGAAGCTGATTCCAACCCGTTGCTGGGCTCTCCCGGCTGTCCCACAGGACTCGGCATGGAGGCCGACAGGATGCGTTGACCCACGCTCTCAGGACCTTCTCCTGGTGGCAAGACTAGGCAAAGTAAGAATGATTTGGGCATGAAGGATATGAAACCAATCATCATCATCATCATCATCATCATCATCATCATCATCATCATCATCATCATCATCGTCTCCATCAAGGGTATGTGGACGATCCCCAAGAAATGGAACGCATCGACCGGCAAGCGCCTGCGGCATTCCGCGCAGCTACAGAGAAAGTGTAGTAGCCTCAAAGTCATGGAGTTCTGCAAAGTCTTGTGAATTTTACCAGCCCAACCCACATGGTTCAGTTGAAATTTATCAGCCATTTACCAGTTGGCTGTGTCTGAAAATGGCGGATTTGCCCCCAATTCTTGGCACCTTTCAGAAATTCGTCCGGCGTTCAACCATCAAATCTGGGGCTAGCCTATGGTTGGGCAATCCCCCATATTGACTATACCAGCCCTTGTTGGTGCATCCACCATTCTATCCCATGGTCGTTACCCTCAGGTGATCAAACGTAACAATGGAAAGCCCCCCTCCGTTGAGTTCGGGGATTTCCCAGCCAGGTTTGATTACCACATCCTTTCCCACGCCTCAAACCATCTTGAATCATCTGTTAAAAAAACGTATTGATCCTGGTTGGTTCATGCTTACCCTCTGGTAAACTAACATAACTATGGAAAATTGTCATTTACAGTTGATTTTCCCATTAAAAATGGTGAGTTTCCATAGTTATGTTAGTTTACCTGTGGGTAATCCACCTTTTCTCCCGGTCTTGGTTCATGCTTCATAGTTGAAAAATCCCTCTGCCAAGGCACGGCCCGTGGCCAGGTCATTACTCTGGAAACTCGTGGCCGCACCACCTTGGTTTAAGGGAAATTGTACAGGAAACCTCTATATTTGATGGGGAAAACCATGGTTTCCTGTAAATTTTCCCACCAATCCAATGATTGTATGGAGATTTATGGGATATGAATGGGATACTAACTGGCAAATATCTAAAATGATAACATGAGGATATTGAAACCATTGAAATCATTGAAATCATTGAAACCATTGAAACCATTGAAACCATTGAAACCATTGAAACCCTTCATCATTCAGATTCTTAATCACCATTCAGAAATGAAACTTTGGATTCCAGGTGTTTCTTGGAAACTTTGGTCGTCCCCAGCGGCCGGTTGACCCTTTCCCCCTGTGGCTGTGCACGGTAGATCTGCGTCATGCTGCCGCCCAAGCCATCGTCCCTGCGCAAGATGAACCTGGGAGGACCACTGACGTCTACGGGTCCCAAGTCAACCACAGATGGGATATGTTCTCTCCGGTAATTGAACAGTTTGCTACAGAAAATCACCTATAATAGGTCATCATCTATAGACGGACAATTTTCCATAGCTATGTTGAATTATGAGAGGGCATAGGGATAGTAATGGAGCTAAACATGGTATGTGAATGGGATTTAATGGGTTTTTTGCCAACATTCACCAACAATGTGATACTATATGGTTTTGTCTACAAATGTAATACTCCACTCCATCCACTGGTGAATCAGAAAATGTTCCCTATGAAAAATGGCTACAATTGGAGAAGTCGATGTATTGCTGCAGAACTCCCATTCACCACAGATGAGCTCCCAATTGTTTAAATCACCCAACAAGATGGCTAAGCTTAGACAATGGCCTTGCAAATAAACATAGCTGGGTATGATATTCCCTTTGCATTGATTTCAAGAGATTCAAGTGTGAAACTACCAAGGTTTACCCACAACAACCTCCCCTCAGCACCAAGAGCCCCCCCACTGATAGATGTCAGCACCATTGTTGTCGGGCACCGTCCATGAGACCGAAATGTTGGTCTTGGACTGTGACACCAACGTCACTGCATTTGGTTGGGATGGAAGACCTGTCGGTCCATTCAGATTCAACAAATGGACGGTCAACTCTTACCACTTTCAGATTTCCCGTATCGAATCTTTCAAAAAACCTGTGGTGCTTTTTCACTATGGGCCCCAACACTGTGGCCCCCAAGAATGACAACAATGGAAAATGGTTCATTTATAGATGATTTACCTCCAAATCATGGTTTTCTATAGCAAACTGCAGCAAATTACCAGATGGTACAGAAAGTGGTGCTCCTTCTGATGGCCCAACCCCCCCAAAAAAAAAACTCCAAGACTTCCACCTGCAGCCACAAAGGTCGCCAGATTGCTGAAGTCACTGGAGCTTTGCTCGTGTTGGATCTGGATCCTGCATCAAAATTGCTCCAAGTCGGGTTCATGGCAGTCATGGGGGATCCCCAAGTCACCATGGGTTTCAATACCCAGTCATGGTCTCATGACTGGCGGATTTGGCAGTAATTATATATCCCCATTTTACAGTAGAGACCCTCCAAGTAGGTCGTGATCATCAAGAATTGCTAGGCAAAACAATCAACAAACTCGCGCTTTCGATCCTGAAAGAACTCAACAAGTTTCATCCAGCTTCGCATCCTCCCAGCTATTCCAACAGTCAAACATCTCCAGTTCCCATCACCGAAAACCCCCGGCGCCCCGGCAGTTTCGCACCTATAGCGATAGGTCATCCCCGCCACGACCGTGGTATCGGAATAGGTGAAGTCGGGAGAATCCACCGTGGCCAGGACCGAGAAGAGACCCTCCTGGAGGGCTGGATGAATTTTTTGGGTTTTTGGAGGGACGAAAATCCTGGGAAAAATCCGTGGGAAAATGAGCATCCCCCAAACTGATAAATGTGATGAAGGCTCACTTTTCCGGATGAAAATTCTTGGGAAATGCTGGTGAAGTTACATGGCTTCATATGGCTTAGTACGGGTTGATATGGGTGAATATGGTCGAAAAAGGAAGTATGGTCATCCCACCATCACTGGGGATTCATGGGCATTCCTCATCATTGGTGGGTACATGAATCCCTATGGTGCCGGGAGCACCGCACCAGATGGTGGTAAATGTAATCCAACTTTTCACCATAGCACTATGGGATCGGGAGATGCGGGGAACGTGGTAAAGCACCATGGTGAACCAACATGGCAATGGCAAATTCACCACTTCGCGGGTGAGTGTTGTTTCTTGCAAGTGATGATGTTCGATTGCAATCTTTGCTTCTCAGAGAGTCATCAGAAAATTGAGGACATTGAGGAATGCTTCATAAAAAAAGAAGGAAAGCATGTAATTCCAACTTCTGATATGGGGCCTGAGGAGTTTAAGGCTTGAATCCGGTTCATCGTTGTAACCCCAAAAGTAGGCTTGGGCTTCAGAATTTGGCTTTTTTAATGGACCCACACTTTGGTCAGGGGATCTTGAAGACTTGGGGCAAACAATATTGAGGCAATTCTTCAAGAATCGCTATGGAAACAGTCTGGATCGAATCATATCAAACTCAAGAATCGCAGCAACTGCGGGACATGTCGCTGAAACCAAAATGGCCCACAAATTGTGCGGCTTTGTGCTTCTCTACTTTGAAGGGAGTTCTTTTTCAGAATGTGGCAGCTGCTTTCAGCAGTCCCTGAAAGACTTCCTGCCAGGCTTACCCAACCAGGCCATCCATCCCACTCATCTGGAAGCTCCGCAGTTTTTCCCTGGGTGAGCTTCTCCCAGCTTCTACGACTTGCAGGATCTATGTAACTCGCCAGGAGGCATCTCTGAAGCCCTGTCCGGTCCTATTCCGATGGGAATAAGACCTACCAAAGTGTACCCAACCAGAATGAAAGCATGAAACTTTGGATTTCCCAAAATTCCATTGGCTGATCACGAGCGTTGAATCCACCTAAAGAAGAGCAAGATCTTTGAAGAAGGCTGCGGCTGGACACTATCTAAATAACCAAATGTGTCAGCCCCAGTCCATGAACTATTGACAATTCACCATTCGTATCTCCAGTCGTATCTCCAAATTCATTCCATCAAAGTTGGGTAGACGTTGTCTCACACATGTTCGGCATTGCTGGTGATTGTTTAATCTCGGAACGGACATGCTTCAGACTTGATGACATGGATGACCCCCCTGCTAGGGTCAACACGGTCAACTTGCCTGGCGTTTTGTCGGATTGGGGACACCTCAACTGATCAACAAATGGACAAACGATCAATGAGTGGCCAATAAATGGTCAGTCCAACGTTCACCATGTAACAAAATGAAGCCGGGTCCCCGGGTTCTCATCCCAACATTCGCTCTGCGAATGGAGCTTGGGAGCGGGAGCTGAGTTGAGGTGCTGTTGCTCGCAGTCCAATGTGCGCTTCTACAAATGTACCCTCCGGTAATCAAACGCAGCAGTGGAAAATGCCTTACAAATGGAGACTTAAATGAGAGAATCCGCTATAAATGGAGGATTTTCCAATTGCCACGTTTGATTGAGGGTAAACAAAGGTGAACTGCTGTTCTCTTTGTTTTCCACTTTCCACCTCAACCATCCTCAACCTTTCAAATTTCTCAAATCCATTCTGTCGCAAACCCTTCTTGGGCTCACCACACATCCTTAGGGTCTCCGGTCCGTTTCGCCGCGCCAATCAGCAGCTGCAGCTGCCCATCCACCTCCCACGCCACGTCCGGGTGCCGCGCCACCAACCGCAACGGCACCCCGCGGCCAGCGGCCACGGCACCGTCCTCCGGCGCGGCCGGACGCTCCGTCCCCGCGGCACCGGGCGCGGCCCAGCTGATGGGGGGCGGAATGGCGAAGGCGTCCGGGTCCAGCGAGGAGGGGAGGGCCGACAGAAGCAGATAGGCAGCCTGGAGACGAAGTTTATAAAGTTTGGGAGGAATGGAAGACCCTATTCATTCCATGGAGAATTTTGGATGCTGCGAAATCTTTAGTTTGGGTGCAAACTGCCAAATGACCTGACAAACTGCAGTTGGTTGTTCAGGCTTTGGAAGTCAAACTGCCCACCGCTGGACGCCTCCTCCAAGGAATCCTCAGATGCCTCGCCAGCGGCTACTCGATTCGCCAGATATTCTGCCTGGCGCAGTGATGACTTTCACAGATCCACAGATATCTGCGAAGTGATCCTCCAGTCATTTTCCATTGAAAAGGTAAGAATTTCGGTAACTTCGGCGTGTCTTCTGCATGTCACCTATTCCAAGCAGCATCCACAGAGTTTGCACCTCCTCGGAGTCCAAAAGGCAATCAGAATCGAAGGCCTAAGACTGCAGAAATCAGGTCGTCCGAAACACCAAAGCCATCCCCAATGGCCCCATGGGCCAAAAAATTACCATTTTGGGGCATTTTTGCAAGCATACCGTCCCCAAATAAAATGGATTTATGGAAGTGGAGTTGCCACGTTGCTGTTGGATTGGAACCGTTGGTCATGAACAGAATGACATGTCCATCTTGGCGACAGCATCAAGCAAAATGTGCTTGTTCCATTTTAAAAAAAATGTGGAAGGGGGATGCTGGGACATCCCAGCATTCATTGTTGGTTGTTATGGTTTTTAGGTTATTGTTCAATGTTTCATTGTTGGTTTTGATGTTTTATGTGGTGGGGGTTTTGGGACTATTTTAATGCTAAAGTGATGTATTGAATGGGGGTAGGATTTGTTGAGGTTGTTGGGGTTTTATGTTTATGTTTGGGCGGGTGATTACTTCATAGTATATTTTGTTAAGATACTATGAATTAATCATTTTATGCTTTCGAGTTTCCTATTCCATGGGATGGAATAGGAAACTGGAAAGCATAGAAAACCCAAACAAGCTCAACAATATCCCCTACACAAAAAACATCAAAGGTAAGGAAGAAACATTGAACAATAACATGGAAACCATAACAAGCAACAATAAATGCTGGGAAGTCCCAGCATTCCCTTTTACCATGTTTTTCCCATACATATTACTTCTAGTCGTTTTCCATAAGATTGCAACTTTCAGAGAAAACCGAAATATCATAATTAGTCCTTGATTGTATAGATACATTACCCTCTGGTTCCTTACCGTAGCTATGGAGAATCCTCTATAAATGCTGATGTTACATGGGAAAATCATCTCCTAAAATGGGCCAATTTTTTCAATGGTTACAGTTACCCTCTCGTAATCAAACATGGCAATTGGAAAATCCCCGAACTAAATGGAGGTTTCCTAAAATGGGGGTACCCCTAAATCATCCTTTTTAGTAGGATTTTCCAATATGAACCATCCATTTTTTGGGTACCCCAATTTTAGGACACCCCCCAAATGGAGGTTTCTAGCTGAAAAATGTCCCTATACCCTCTGGTAAACTAACATAGCTATGGAGAATCAGCATTTTAAATGGGGAAAACCACTATTTCAATGGCCATTTTCAAGTTCGCAAACTGTTAGTTTACCAGAGGGTAAATCATCATTAATCCCATTGAAATCCCATTAAATCATCATTTTCCTATGGTTTTCCTATGGTTTTCCTATGGTTTTCCTATAAATGCTGGATTTTCCATTGCCCAAGGCACGCTGGACCTATTGCTGGAGCCTCGGGCATCTCCCGTGCCTCGGCTTGCCATGGGGAGTCAACGAAAGATCATGGGAAATATCATGGATATTTTTGATGGGATATATATATATATATATATCCTCCTGCACATCGATTTTTTTTTTCGTTGCGGCAGAGCTGTTCGAAACGATTCTCTTTGACCTCAGGGGAGTGACCCCGCACTGAGGGTTTGTTTGATGGGATATGTATATATATATATATGTAGAAAGAACTAGATGTCATACATGTTTTATGGTTTTCTTTTCCATCCCACTTGATGGGAATCCGCAGTGTTAAAACCCCGGATGGGGCTGACGAAACACCCCAAACTGAACGGATTGATGTTTCTCATCTCCCAAGAGATGGGTGTGGATACTCCGAAGATTGGATGGTGTATGGTAACAAGGAGCTTTCCTAAAATAGGGGTACCCCCAAATCATCCATTTTCATAGGATTTTCCATTATAAACCATCCATTTTTGGGTACCCCCATTTTAGGAAACCTCCACAATGTTAACTGTGATTTGGCCCAAAATTTGACCCATCCTAGAATATTGAACATGGGTAACTGGGCCAAGATCACATCTTTGGTTTATTTTGTTAACTTAGGATATTGATTGTTTTTTTTGTCTCTGTGCCGTAAATTTTGACCCATACCCGTATTTCAGCCAAATCCAAATCTGGGATGGAAGATAACACTCCAAGATGATCGGACCAAAACCACATATGGGTCAGGGGTCCCAAAAAAGCAGAAGAACATCATTTGTTACAAGTAATTCATTCATTTTTGAACCCCTACTTACACCATCTTACACCATTTCTTACCAAATATCGCAAACAATAGACAATTGATAAGTACATGAACTTTCGGACCCTACTTACACCATTTAACAAACCCCTTAAATGGACATATCTCAAACATCGATGTCCATCAATGTCCATTGCTGTGAGACGGCACCTGGTGAAGGCTGTGCGGGGCTGTCTGCACCAAGGAGCTCCTGCAGTCGGGCTGCCAGAAATCTCGCTGCACCTCAGAATATGTTTTTGCTCCAGATATTCTCCAAGGTTGTTTCTTTTTCTGGAGAATTTTAAGAAACAAGATCAACCATATTCCATCAGATCAGGTTGGATCATCAAATCAGAAAGTCACCCAGGAGCAACGTCAGCAGTCCTCCTGAGTGTAGATGGGACCTTGGTGCCGATTCGTCATCAACTCTGGGGGGACCACTGAAGGAGGATCTTCACCGAAAAAGCACAGCGATATCACCCCAACAGATATGTCAAAAATATCATCCCAGTAGATATCTTTAAATCTTTAAATCCCAATAGATATCTTTAAATCCCAATATCTTTAAATCCCAATAGATATCTATTAAAAATTCAAAAACTAGACGACGGATGGCCCGAGAGCGAAGAGAAGTATAGTGAGATATGTAATTGTGAAGATCGTATAACATGAAATATATAGAGAGAGGAATAT
>BGPT01000006.1:701713-712892 GCA_003297045.1 Symbiodinium sp. clade C Y103
CAAGATGAAAGGCTTGAAATGCCTGTTGGGGTACAATTTTGGGGCTACTGTGCGGGTTTTTGGGGCTCAACATGGCCCAACGTCGTGCAGCATAGCTTATAATATAGGCCCAACAACAAAAGCGCAAACAGAAGTGTCTCCAAGGTACCTTAAACAGACATTCCTGGGCTGGGGCATTTTTCCTTTGCTAAACCTGGCCAGCTCAAAATTTGCCAAAGCTAACCATGGGGGCTCCTTGAGGCTCTTGAATCGATGCTCAAAGAAACCACCTTTTTTGACTAACATAGGTTCAACATGACTCCACAATGACCACCACATCAGGGTCTTCAGCGGAGGCCCCGATCAGGGCCGCTGAAATTTTGAACGTAGCCCTGGAGTCCTTTCATCTTGAGGGCCTGACCTTTGAAAGGGGTCCTCGGGGTGAAAGGGATCCTCAAGATAAAGAAGTCCACGGGACCTGTTTCAGTATCAGGACTCTTTCCAAGGAAATATGGGGTTCCATGGAGGTCTCTAGGGGTGAAAAAATTCAACAAAATACTTTTATGTTGAAGGTTTTCTTTGAGCAACTTTGAGGCTATGTGGGGCCAAAGTTGGGCCATTTGGGGCCCATGTTGGGCACATGTTGAGCCCATGTTGGGCTATATGGGGTTTCATGGAGGTCTCTTGGGGGGATTTTTTTTCGGTTGAGGGTTATTTTTGCCATTTTGAAGGCTATGTTGCGGCCAAGTTGGGCCATTTGGGGCCCATGTTGGGCCATGTTGGGCCCATGTTGGGGTCCAACATGGGCCCAACATAGGGCACTCCTTTTCTATATTTTTCGAACGAAAAAGGAGCCCCGCAATATGAGGGGCATTTGGTGGGCTATATGAGGTTTCATGGAGGTCTCTTGGGGGGAAAAAATACGGGCCCATGTTGGGCCCATGTTAGCTGATTTGGTGGGCTTGCAGGGCCCCATGGAGGTCTCTGGGGCCCAAAAAGAAGGGTCGATACCAAAAACCGGTGTGTTCATCTGAGCCCTTCGCGTGGGGCTCTGATGAACGCCAATTTTTGGGACCAAAAAGGCCTACAGAGACTTCAGGAAACCTCATGCAAGGAAATCTTGGTTATTTTGACATCCAATGTGACATGATCTGAAATTGGGATTTGTTTGTCACCAAGCTCGGTCCCAAGAAACAGACAAAACGAAGGCAATTGGATATTGGCAATTTGGCATTCTATCTGACACATCTTTTCTGATATTCTGTCTGACAGGTCTTTCGGGGTGAAGGGGGTCCTCCCAGGACCTCTTTCATTTTGAGGGTGCTTGATGACTTGGGGAATTCAATGCTTGGAATCTTTGGAACTTGCCAGAAACAAACNGGGTGAAGGGGGTCCTCCCAGGACCTCTTTCATTTTGAGGGTGCTTGATGACTTGGGGAATTCAATGCTTGGAATCTTTGGAACTTGCCAGAAACAAACTGTAGTGCAACTTGTGTGGACGCCGCGCGCAGCTTCTATAGAAACACAGCTGCGATACGACCATGATAGACATTTCCTGGTCGTATCCTTTTTTGTTGAGATGCATCCAGTGAAAATGATTGCAAGGTATTTATCAAATTTGATCTTGGGCCGGCCCAGACGAAAGACCCCAGGAAGTCCCAAAAATGGAGCCAAAAACCCAAGAAAAACACATTTTTTCTAGACCTGGGGGGGTCTTTGGGAAGGACCACGCCAAGAGGAAATTTGCAAAAGGTATTTGATATACGCGTGCAATCGAATTTCAAAAGTTTTCTGAATTTCTTTGGTGGGAATATGGACAGAAAATTTTCTCTGCCAGATGTTCAAGAACGTTTTCGTACTTAGCCAAGGGCTACACACGTCGATTTTTTGTGGCTGGCTTAAATCAATCTTTTTTGGGGGAGAAGGGTGCCCGCTATGTCTTGTTTTGAGAAGGGTACACACTGAGGAACCCAGGATGAAGAACCATTCTGGCTCACATTTTTTCACTGAAATCTAGATACCTTCATCTGGCAGGTGGGAAGCAATCTAGAGAAAGTCGTTTCGTTGAGATATCTCGTTAAGGCATGTCTGGCAACTTGGTGTAGCAAAATCAACATTGATGTCAATACTTGGATTGCGCANGAAAGTCGTTTCGTTGAGATATCTCGTTAAGGCATGTCTGGCAACTTGGTGTAGCAAAATCAACATTGATGTCAATACTTGGATTGCGCAGGATTGGCGACGACGACCATCACGCTTCAGCGGTGATCACGCTTGATCGCCACAAGCACTTGCTTCTGGCTAAGGAATGCGACACCCCTGTGCCTTGTATGTTTGAGGGATTGATCGCTGAGTCTGCTGTGTGATTCCTTTCCGTCATCATGTTTTTTTACTTATGGGCGCGACAAACTGTGTTTTTCAAGTTTGAGGTGCCTTGCCCTGCAGACCCAGTAGTATGATGAGATGAGGGTTTGATCTGAGAGCCGCCGCCAAGCTTGCTACAGCTTTCTCTTTTGCCTGGGTTCTCGACAAATATGTTTCCCTGTGTTCCTTTTTGCTTGGAAGCTGTGGCAGGCAGTCTTGGGTGTAGCAGGCTGAGACAAGGCATGTCTTCTCGTCTTGCGAAAACGGATTCAATGCGCCAGGCACGACCATAGAATNGAAGCTGTGGCAGGCAGTCTTGGGTGTAGCAGGCTGAGACAAGGCATGTCTTCTCGTCTTGCGAAAACGGATTCAATGCGCCAGGCACGACCATAGAATCCAATCCAACATTATCTCAATCTTTCATTGCCTGGCGCATTGCCGCAGATGCTGGCAGTTCTAGCTTGATGAAAGCATGATTGCCTTGAAGCTTGCTTTTGGCATAAGTTCGGGTGGTATCACTGATCATTCGCATATGGTGTTGGAGGACCCCATTCCAAATTTGAATGCGCCGGCCATTAATTTGATTCCAAGCTGGGAGCTTCCACGGTGGATTCAGCTGGACAGCGCTTGAAAATTTCTTCATTGCTTCATTCCAATCCAATTGTGCANCGGCCATTAATTTGATTCCAAGCTGGGAGCTTCCACGGTGGATTCAGCTGGACAGCGCTTGAAAATTTCTTCATTGCTTCATTCCAATCCAATTGTGCACCCAAGAATAGTTATTAGTTATTGGTGTTTGTTTGCACAGTTCCAACTAGCTTGCCTTTCAGAATGCCACCGCTTCCTCCTGTAACAGCGCTGTCAGATGATGATGAGCCAAAGGGCGGCGGGCCAAGCGGGCCTTCAGCCTGGCCAGCCCTGAAAGAACTTAGTGATGACGAGTCTAGCCACGGTGAAGATTTGAGGGACCTTGGCTTAAGGCCTAAAAGGAAAAGAAAAACCAGAAATGGCCCCACCCTTCGGGAACGTTTGGCTAGTGAAGTTCATTGCAGAGCATTGTTAACCAAGCGATGCAAGGGCTGCAGGAGGCCTTGTTTGATGGGTTTCGCTTNCTTTCACAAGAGCCTTGAGGGGGCCGACCCGTATGCCAGTGTTGACATGCCTGTGGTTGCTGCAGTAGAGCCCCCTGCCAAGAAGCAGAAGGTTCAGAAGGTCAGACAGGGCTTGAAGATTCATGTGGAAAGGAAGCAGGACCATGCCTTGGAAATCCGGTACTTACCACCGGGCTGCATGAAGGATTATTTTGAGCAGTTCAAGATCATTGATGCTTTGAACAAGACCTCCTTTTCAACATTTTGGCGCATATGGCGTGTAGAATTTGATCATTTATGTTTTAGACCTGTGAGCTCGCACGCCCAGTGCTCGACATGCTTGCACCACCGAGTTCTGCTGAAGGAATTGTCCGGGTACCTTTTTGCCCGGCAGCGGCAAGCTCAGCTGTACCATGCTCATCTAATGAGCCAATATCGAGATCGTCAAATTTACTGGACATTGCGCTCCAGTTCACGACTCCGGACCATTGGACAGATTACCATCATCCAAGATGGTATGGATCAATGCAAATTCGCATTTCCTCGCAGCCCCCTTTGCAGAGGAAAGGATTTGTCAACGCTGATACGTCCCAAGTTGGCCATTGTGGGATGCCTGGCTCATGGCTGGTGTTTGCTATTTTCTGTTTCGGATCCCACACATCCGAAAGACTCGTCTTGTATGGCAGAATTATTTTGCCACACTTTGACTCGGCTGTCAAGATTGGGATTGCGTTTGAATGAGACCATTGTCAATTTGGTTTCTGACAGCACCAGCCGAGAGACGAAAAATTCGACAACTTTGCGGCTATTAGCCGCGCTCGTGCAACGGCGTTCCTCGGATTGAATTTTGTCAGCTTTCTGGTGCATGGTGTTCGATTTGGAAAACATGGGATGTCTTCCATGCAGTGGGGCAGGTATCCTTGCTGGAGCTACGCTTCAGCACTTGAGATCGGGACATTCGCACGAGGATATAGATCAGGTATTTGGAAGCCTGAGTCTATTCCTGGTCAAACATGGAAAGCGTGTGGAAACTCCAAAGGATTTCTGCCATTTGATTCAAAGATTCTGTTCTTCGGCCCATCGTCCTTTTGAAAATGAGCGCGCAGTGGTGTTGCTGGACCAGCACCGACCATGGAATCTTGTCTTGGAAGCAGCTAGAAGCTAGCTGCCATGCTATGTTCATGTTGACAACAGATGTTGGCCGCGCTTTCGGTTGAATGGTTGTTGCTGGGTTTGCTGCCATAGCTTGATTTTTTCAGAACCCATGGATTTCTGCTGCCGACCAATTTCCTTGCAACTTCTGAGGAGGGACTTTCTAGCTGGCGCTGTCCCAGTGATGCTCCAGGGAATTGGTGGCCCTGGTGCGCCGCACTTCTTTGGAATCAGTCGTCGGGAAGACTTGGGTCCTTTGGTTGAGTTGTGCCACATCCAGCTTGGCTGGCAAAGTTCGAAGTGCCCAAAAGCTAAGCAAGTTTGTTTTTGGCCCCAAATCGTCGGGCAGCGGTGCCAAGCGCACAAAGGTTAAAGGATGGGAGACGCGGGAGCTGTTGTTCTCATGTTTCGCTGTCTGTGCTTTGCTTTCAAGTGGTTGGAGGCGATGTGTTGGGGATTAGGCCAGTCGCATTGGATTTAATATATTGGTTGGGGTGTGGCGTTNTGTCTGTGCTTTGCTTTCAAGTGGTTGGAGGCGATGTGTTGGGGATTAGGCCAGTCGCATTGGATTTAATATATTGGTTGGGGTGTGGCGTTGCCGGCTTCGAAATAGTAATTGGGGGCTTTGACCTCCGAGGGCAGCGCCGCGCAAGTCTCAAAATGTCAACCTGATATTATATTTGATTCCAAAGGCATTCACCGACAGCCTTTTCAACTTCCTCCGCTTTCCGCGATTCGATTTTTGGATTCGTTGGTTTTTTTGAATTTGGAAACAATACAATATTTTTTCTTTGCTTTCGACATTAACCGTTAACCCAAAGCATAGCATCACAGGTGTTGAGCCAACATGGGCTTCTTTGTTTTTGTGCTTCCTGGCCCTCAGGATCAGAAGCAGCAAAGGCGANAACCGTTAACCCAAAGCATAGCATCACAGGTGTTGAGCCAACATGGGCTTCTTTGTTTTTGTGCTTCCTGGCCCTCAGGATCAGAAGCAGCAAAGGCGAGAGACACGTACTGGAAGATCCCAGAGAGGGACTGCCGTCCTAACGACATCATCATCCAGTAACTTGCCTTTCCGACCGAGGGTTTGGTTCCCTTGTTGGATCAGAAAAGGATTTGAGCCCTGTGAAGCTGTCAGCTTTNCTAACGACATCATCATCCAGTAACTTGCCTTTCCGACCGAGGGTTTGGTTCCCTTGTTGGATCAGAAAAGGATTTGAGCCCTGTGAAGCTGTCAGCTTTGCGGCGTTATTCATAGTTCAAATTTTCGAAATCTGTCCAACGGGACAGCTGTGCCTGTTCAGGCCAATTTACAGAATGAAGCAGTTTGAAGTTTCCTTTCCCTGCGTGACAAGGATGTTGGTTCCAGTTTCTTGTTCTTCCCAGCCGTGGTGAGCGATGAGCGGATCCCAACCGGTCTTCCGCAAGGCTGGGAAGTGGTCGGCCATCAGTCTGTGTTGATCATCGGCGTTCTCATAAAAGGGCTTACATAGCTTTATTCTTGTGTTTATGGAGGATGGCATGTGTGAACCCTACCTCCCAAGCATGCCAGGGACAGCTGACAACAATGAGCTTGCTGGGGACTACAAAGACCACTTGCTTNGTGTTTATGGAGGATGGCATGTGTGAACCCTACCTCCCAAGCATGCCAGGGACAGCTGACAACAATGAGCTTGCTGGGGACTACAAAGACCACTTGCTTAAGTTTGTTCCCGTTTTGGAGTCCTACGACTTGAAAGATGCAGCTGCGTATTTCAGGGAATGGGTTTCTGGGAGCCGGGACCCTGCTCCTTTGTTGGATGTGTCAGCGTGCTTCAGCTGAACATGTGTTCTTTTGGGGGATGTTTGAGACCTTTGTTTGTATGTTGGACATTTGAGACTGTTCAGTTTTCACCGAGTGGCGTCAGTTGGTGCATTGTAGCTTCCAAGGTGCGCCTTCAGAGCGTGCTCTGGTCCTTCTGCAGCTCGACCAGGCTTTGCACGTCTCAAAACATTTGAGCCGAAGCCAAATGTGATCAAGTAACTTGATGCAAGTTGAGGGTGCCGGCCAGGGAAGTTTGTTGTTTCTTTTGATTGACTGTCTGATAGGACTGGTCTGGAGCAAGATTGATTACCGAAAACAACGCCTGACAAGTCAGGATGTTCATAGTAAACCTCAAGGTGCTCGTTGCAGCGTGGGTGCTCGTTGCAGCGTGCTAGTTATGATATGCTCGGGTTTTCAAAAAGGAATGCCAATCCCAAGAAGAAGTGTCCAGTTCTTCCTCTATTGATCAAGCCCGGCCCAACCTTTCCCAAGGTTGAAGCGTGGGCCGGATGACAAAAAAAAATGCAGACCGATACCTTGTGAAGGCTTCCAAGCACATTGTTTTGGAAGCAGCCGCAGAAGCTTGGAGTGCTGGGGTGCCTTGGGAAGAGGCCTATGACATAGCCTCTCGAGCAGTTGACAAAGTCAACAAAATTTCCCAGCCACTTGCGAGGCCAAAGGCGAAGCCAAAGGCGAAACCAAAAGCTAAGGGCAGAGTCAGGTGAAGGTGCAGTGGTGACAGTTTAGGACTTTAGGAAACAATTGTTTCAATGTGCAGGTGCCAGCTTGTCAATTCTTCGGTCTTGGTAGCTCTGCCCTTTCCTGCTTTTTGCTTTGAGATCACTATGCAGAAACTTTGAAACCGACACACTGGAGGGGAAAAAAAGCAGTGTCAAAAGCCACANGGTGCTCGTTGCAGCGTGCTAGTTATGATATGCTCGGGTTTTCAAAAAGGAATGCCAATCCCAAGAAGAAGTGTCCAGTTCTTCCTCTATTGATCAAGCAGAAGCTTGGAGTGCTGGGGTGCCTTGGGAAGAGGCCTATGACATAGCCTCTCGAGCAGTTGACAAAGTCAACAAAATTTCCCAGCCGCTTGCGAGGCCAAAGGCGAAGCCAAAGGCGAAACCAAAAGCTAAGGGCAGAGTCAGGTGAAGGTGCAGTGGTGATAGTTTAGGACTTTAGGAAATAATTGTTTCAATGTGCAGGTGCCAGCTTGTCAATTCTTCGGTCTGGGTAGCTCTGCCCTTTCCTGCTTTTTGCTTTGAGATCACTATGCAGAAACTTTGAAACCGACACACTGGAGGGGAAAAAAAGCAGTGTCAAAAGCCACANGGTAGCTCTGCCCTTTCCTGCTTTTTGCTTTGAGATCACTATGCAGAAACTTTGAAACCGACACACTGGAGGGGAAAAAAAGCAGTGTCAAAAGCCACATTTGACACTCAGCCCTATTGCTTCCCCAGTGCTTGGCCAGTGATGAGACCTACCTAGGATTCATCACCTGTGAGTGGGTTTGCAAATATTTCAAATACAGCTTTATGACAACATATTTTGAGGGAGGGTTATGAGCTGCTCCAAGTGGTGGATGCTAGGTAGGATTTGCCACTCTGCGTTGTCTTGATTGGAGAGCTTGCATGGTGTCAAATCCAAGGGTCTTCTTCTTGAATTCACGTTCCCTCAGTGTTGATTATGAACTATCTTATCTGGAGTTTAGGGTTTAGGGTTCGGGAAAAAACGGGCAGCCTTTCCCCCTATATTTGATCAAACTTTTGACTTGATTTTTGGTTAAGAGTCGCATGCAACATTCAAAGCGACAGTGATGGATCCAAGGTTGAATCCAACACTTTGATGATGAGTTGACGATGAGTTTAGGGTTTAGGGTTCGGAAAAGGTCTGGGAAAAAAACGGGCAGCATTCCGCCTTATTTTTGGGTTTATTTTGAAAGAATTATGTTGGATGAAACGTTATTGACAAGAGTGATGGATCGTAGGTAGAATCCGACACTTTGATGATGAGTTTAGGGTTTAGGGTTCGGAAAAGTTCTCCGGAAAAACGGGCAGCATTTCCTCCTATATTGATCTCTTGTTTTTGTAAAATGCTTGGTGTTATTGGTTTAATGTTGGAGTGTCGGATCTTAGGTAGGATCCGACACTCACAGGATCGGATTCGGAAGAGATCCGACACTCATGGGATACAAGTGTCGGATTCGCATGAGATCCGACACTCATAGGATGAAAGTGTCGGATTTGGATTACAAGTGGTTGGGCGGGTTAGAATGGGGCCAGCAATCAAGTCCACTTGGAGATCAAGGTTTAAGATTTCAGTTCACCGGCCGGATGCATTCTTTTTGCAGGAGCAGCCGTCAGCTTGTTGGATGTGTGGTTGTTTGGCAATCCAGGCTTGTTTTGCTCAGATTTAGGAGGTTGTGTGGCAGTGCCCTCCCAGGGTTCTTGGCCATGCCTCCCACCAAGCGCAAGTTTTTCGGTGGTGACTCGAACAAGAAAGGCTCTAAGTCCATTAGGGCTGTGACGTCGTGCCCGGTTACCAAAGCCATCGTGGAATGGTTTCTTGACATGCGATGTAGACAGTAAGAAAGCCCAGCCAGCCATGTGGTTTCTACCTTCAGGACATGAACCTTCAAACCTTCAGCTGCCTGTTTTGCTGTTGCTTCAGGCTGCAGAAGAATGTCGTGGATGCTGGGGGCTTCCAGGTTTACATGGAGAAGACCTTTGATTCGGAGGCGTCGTCCTGGGGAGTGGGCATCCAATCTTACTTGAGTTCGCACAGTTCATCGACGAGGCATTCCCAGGCGAAGAGACGTGCTCTTCTCAGATCTCATACGTCATACCGCAAGCTGTGAACTGGCCAAATTTTCATGCCACCGCCACCCGTGGTGGCTTTGCGGTTTATGTCAAGATCTGGTTTTTGTTATTGGCATTCGCTGGTAAGGCGGACCTATGCCACTGAGTTCAGACAAGGTCCTTTGTTTCTCCGGCCATGGATGCTGGGTTGGCGAAATGATTTCGGTTACAGTGGTGCGTGCGAGCCGGATGAATATCTGGGTTTGGCCGAGCTGATCATTCAAGAAGGGTCTTTGGGCGAAGTCTGTTAGTTTTCGGCAGTGTAGGTTCGGAAGAATTTANGAGCCGGATGAATATCTGGGTTTGGCCGAGCTGATCATTCAAGAAGGGTCTTTGGGCGAAGTCTGTTAGTTTTCGGCAGTGTAGGTTCGGAAGAATTTAGGTGGTAGCTTCACGTGGGAATTTTGGACTCCGGCAACATATGGGTGCACGGCCATCATTGACCCAAATTTGTTTTTTCTCCTTTGCAGTGTTGCGTTTTTTTCCTGATGGGTGTGGCCGTCCTGCATCATCACATGACTGCCCTGGAATTTGAGGTTTAGAAGTGATCCAGATCTAGGTGGCGTAGAGAAGATCACCATTTGCGACCCCACCGCCAACGATGGCTCCATGCTTGAGACCCTGTACTCCCGAATGGATCCTTTCCCAGATCGTCATTTTCTTAGCTATTGTGTTAGAATGATGGCTGAACAAGGTGCATTGAAACGCAATCCAAGTTCAGGTTGAAACGGGTACGGTTCCTAAAGACTCCAAGGTAGAGACCTTCTGCCGCCGTTCTCAGTTGCTTACGTCAAGGNCATTGAAACGCAATCCAAGTTCAGGTTGAAACGGGTACGGTTCCTAAAGACTCCAAGGTAGAGACCTTCTGCCGCCGTTCTCAGTTGCTTACGTCAAGGGATGGAGGCGGTCAACAACCCTTCTTGCAATCATGGCAGCCGTGAAGTCCCTTGGCATGACGAAGGAAGANGCCGCCGTTCTCAGTTGCTTACGTCAAGGGATGGAGGCGGTCAACAACCCTTCTTGCAATCATGGCAGCCGTGAAGTCCCTTGGCATGACGAAGGAAGAGATCCCTCGGCAATTCATCGCCGCTTGCCGTGAATGATTTTTCCGGTGCACTGGCTTGTCAATTTCCATGTGGGATGGCCATCAGGTGTACCTTGCAAAGAATGATCCAACATTCATCGAGTTAATAGTGGGGCCGTACATTCTGGGGTCAGACATTTTCCCTGCGACTCACTTTGGCTGTTTCTTCATGAGAGAAGGCGGTGACAGGCAGCTCTTTCTTTGACCAGCTTGCAGATGTCAAAGCCGGTTTCAAGTTTTGCCATTTTGCGCTGAGCTGTCCTGCAAGACCATTTTTGCCACCATGGGCGCTTACCATACTCCTCGCGAGCAAATTTTTGCGAACCGTGGGATCACCCTTTCGAGTGTGGGCACGCNTGTCCTGCAAGACCATTTTTGCCACCATGGGCGCTTACCATACTCCTCGCGAGCAAATTTTTGCGAACCGTGGGATCACCCTTTCGAGTGTGGGCACGCGCAAGGCGCCAAATGCATTTACGTTTCTGCGTCAAGTGGAGGTCCTGAGTCGCGCTGGNTTTTGCGAACCGTGGGATCACCCTTTCGAGTGTGGGCACGCGCAAGGCGCCAAATGCATTTACGTTTCTGCGTCAAGTGGAGGTCCTGAGTCGCGCTGGGCACGGCGGGGCCGCTCAACAGTTTGATGACTCCAGGTTGAAATGGTGTTGCAATTTTTCATGGCTTACCTGAAATTCTTTGGCTTTGCAGGATGAAGTTGACTTTTTTTTCGTGCTTCTGGCAGACCCTATATTGGGACGGGTTTAGACTTACTGTTGCGCAGACCTTGTGATTCCTCGCCGTTTGATTTTGCCTAGGATTGGGCCAATTGCACTGCAGTCATGCGGGTTTT
>BGPT01000006.1:712908-725692 GCA_003297045.1 Symbiodinium sp. clade C Y103
TCTTGGCCACGATATCCTCGCCAAAGGCATGCTGAACACTGGGTACACTTCGGCTTCTGGCAATTCAGAGGCTTGGGTGTCCATCATGACCAACACAGAAGATGGCGCCATTGTCATTTGGCCCATGCTTGCATGGATATTAATGTATCATTTCCTGTTAACTTCTTTTTGATCACCTTTTTTCCTTTAGGAGGGACGTTTGATGCGACAATGCCTTTTGAAATTCATCCATGTTTGCCGTCAGAGGTCACGGTCCGATAGGCTTGTGAGTTGTTTGTGCTGCTCAGGCGAAGCTTTTCATTGAGAGACTATGCAGTGATTGGGACAAATTGCCCAGCAACATGCGCAAGTCGCTTTCTTTGAGGGAAGCGATTTCTTTGCACCAGAGCTGCGCGCTCTTCCTGCATTTTCTGAAGCTCTTGGAGGTATCAATTCCGAGCTCGGAGTTTCCGGCTGCAAAGGAGAAAGTATTTGCCACTTTCAACTTGGGCGTGCTGGATTCAGATCTCATCACCGCCGGTGAGAAATCTGTCCCTCCTGGGGACATCAAGGCACTTGGTGCATTCAGGACAGGCTCAGTCCAAACTTGTTTGCTGTCCTTCTTGTTGTTGCCATGGTCCCCCTCTCCCAAAAACCTACATATAATTTTCATGTTTCAGACGAGCCGCCAGGAACATCCTCGCAGCCCGGGAGACACAGGAGATGCAGGAGAGAGAGGACCAGGCCAAGGAGCTTGCGATGAAAGTCGCCCAGGCCACACTGGCCCAGATCCGGTCGCAGTTTGAAGGGGACATGCAAAATATCCGCGCAAAACTGCCATCGAAAGATGCCCAGACCGTGGAGACAGCCAAGGACATGAAGTACATCAGGGACCGGCAAAAGAACCCGGCTTTTGATTATTTTTTGACGATTGGTTGACGAACCGAGAGCGGGACTGTTAGCTTTGACTGTTTAAAGTAGAATTCTGAGAGACAATGTCAGTCCAAANCGAACTTTGCCGTGCGGTTCTCATCCGAGGTTGGTGCTGTGCTCAGTGGATGCTACAGTTTGGCCGTCCAGCACGCAATACATGATGGATTGCCTTGGATTGATGCAGAATGTTTGCTCTTTGGGGCCGGGGAACATGGCCCTGATTCAGCAGCCGCTTTTCCATCAGGCTACCACCATGAATGCTTTGATCAAGCACCGTCGAAGATTGGAAGATTTCTTGCTCAAGAGCGACCTGGACATCTCCAACACCGTGACCCTCACCTTCTCAAAGGATGCGAGCATGAGTTCTGACAAGCGNAAGAGCGACCTGGACATCTCCAACACCGTGACCCTCACCTTCTCAAAGGATGCGAGCATGAGTTCTGACAAGCGGGCCATGACCCAGTCATGTTACTGCCTCCTTTCGAGCAAGACTTGCAGGTGGCTCGAATCTGACCCGTTGATCACGTCGGTGCTGGGCCCGTTGCCGCGTTTGAGGGGGTCAGATATGCAAGGGTATGACCCGGAGACTGGCAGCCGACCAGGTGCTGCGGCCAGAATCGAGCAGAACCTTGTTCTGTTGTGCAATGTTTTGCCACAGGAACTGCTTGGAATTTTGAAATACAAAGAGCACACCGCATGCTTAATCAGCTTGTCGGCTTTTCAGTGACCGACCGCATTGTTGTGGATGTTCTTGCTTATTATTTGCCAGAGTTCATTTATGCCGCATAGACATCCACATTATCACATATGATACATGATACCAGACGCATAATAACCCTGAACCCTTCTAACCCGTAGCCCTCAACCATAAACCCGCAACCCTAAACCCTCAACCCTAAACCCTAAATAGCCATTAACCTCAAGCCCTGAACCCTTATATAACCTTTCACCCTAAACCCGGCGCCCTTGATAGCCCTTAGCCCTCAACCCCAAACAGGCGAGAGCGCAGCTGACCATATACATGTGCGCTCGAGCCTTCTGGCTCGAGGCTCTGCCTCGACGCCATTACGAATCTAAGGGCCTGCTAGGGTCAAGCCTAGCAGGACAACAGCAGACGCCAGTCGACCACGCCTGAAGGCTACTACCCTCTGGCGCAGCCAGTAGAATATAACCCCTAATCGCTCACCATTTGGCTACTGGGCGTCGTATGTTGGTAATGTGCCTACAAATGCCCCAGAAAGCTCACAGAAGGCTTCCAGAAAGATCCCAGAAAGCTCCCAGAAGGGTTCTAAACGCTTCAGAAAGTGGCAGAAAGCTCCCAGAAGGTTTCCAGAAAATTCCCAGTAAGATCCCAGAAAGCTCCCAGAAAGTTCCCGGACGGTTCCAGACGGCTCCAGACGGCTCCGGAAGGCTTCCAAGGTTCTAGAAGGCTCCCAGGAGGTTCCCGGACGGTTTCAGAAGGCTCCCAGAAGGCCCCGGAAGGTTCCCAAAAGGCTTATGGCTTTCATCATGCCGGGCATCACCATCCTCAATTTCATTACCTTGAGCGGCTCTCCCGACCTTTGGTTCGCCCGAACTGACGAACCAGGGCGGTCAGCCCCCCCTCTGCCGAGGGGATGCTGCCGGGATGCCCCAAATCCCGGCCCCCGCCTGGTCCACGTAGTCCACACCGTTCGCGATGTCCAACACGTCTACGATGTCCAGCACGTCGAAGAAGTTTGCGTTATTTTACCTGCAAGTAAAAGCACCGCGGGTAAGGCATGTGACCTACGCTTGCTTCCCAGCCCCCAAAACCACATTTGGACCTTGTGAAAGGCCAAGATGAGCTTAAAATGGCTAAGAACGAAGGCCTCGAAGGCGAGACCCCTAAATCCTTTTAGGCTTCAACATCCATCATCAAGCCCAAGAGTGGGTTCCCAAATGCGTTCAAGCATGGTGGGTTCCCCAAGGCATTTCGTGGCGCGGTCCACACCTATACAGGTAGCATGTTTACAACACCAGCAGCTGGCTTCCCAGCTGCACTCCAATGCTTGCATGTTGCTACGGAGCTCGCAGCGATTTTTGTTGGAACCCATCCAAGGGTTCCACTTAGAATGGAACCCTAAACCCTAAAAGTTCGTAATTTGGGTGGCTGGGGTGGGCCAACAAAGCAGAGCGAGCGCGCTTCGAGCGGGGGGCGTGCCAGCAGAATTGACAGCCCCCCGCCTACGCGCGACTACTTTTGCACACCCTCAACCCTTAACCCCAAACCTTAGCCCTCAACCCGAACCTTAAACGCAAATTCAAAACCAGAAACCTAAAAGCTTAAACCCTTAAAACAATATATAGTACTTCAATGTGCGGAATCCCCCCACCTCACAAGCCAGGGTTTCTTCCCCCCCTCGGTCTCTGTTTCCTCCTGCCGCGCCTCAGCACCACTGAGCTCAGAAATTTTATTGCAAGCCTATCGTGAAATTCTAGCAGCCTCCCAGGCTTTTCCCACCGAACCCATACATTCTCGCGAACCGTTTAGGGCTCGCCGGACCCGGACATCAACACATGTGTCAGAATGATTTAGAATTTCAGCTNTTCCCACCGAACCCATACATTCTCGCGAACCGTTTAGGGCTCGCCGGACCCGGACATCAACACATGTGTCAGAATGATTTAGAATTTCAGCTCACATGTCAATGTTACAAACAGACAGACATAATTTTGATAAAGAAAAAAAATATATATATATATATATATATATATATTTAGAAAATATTTTTATCATGTCAAAACTTTAATGCCTGATAGAATTCCAAACAAAACATCAAATAATGGACCTTATGTCAAAGAATGAATTTGGTATGTCAGACAAGCGCAATTAATTTTGGAATGTTCTGTATTCAGGCAGAATGCCGGAGGCTATGTCAGATAGAATGCCAGATGTATGTCAGAATACATATCGGATAGAACTTGGAATGCCAAATAAATTGACACGTAGACGATTTTAAATGCAAGATCGGCAAGATTCGCAAGATTCTATGTCAGACAGTGTCAGGATGTCAGAAAGAATGCCAAATTTCCTTGGGAGATAGAGTGGCAGAACAGTAAAGGTTCATTGCCAGTGGAGCACCTGAAGTAAAACAACTAGACCCGCTAAACATATAACATTCAGCTTTGCATTTTTTACACCGAATTTCTATTAGTTNAGTGGAGCACCTGAAGTAAAACAACTAGACCCGCTAAACATATAACATTCAGCTTTGCATTTTTTACACCGAATTTCTATTAGTTAAGTTATATGTATTTTCATCTCGAATTCTGTAAAAGAGCAAACTTTATATAATGTGTCTTAATATGTTGACAATTTTTCCATCAGAGTAAAAGCTCCCAGCAACATTGTACAACAATTTTAAAACAAAACAATTGTATATATACCGCACTTCCTACCCGTCAATGCAAATTCCGAATCAGCATGCCTTTCGGCATGCCGAAAAAACATGCAAACATAGATACAGACATAAATAAATACAGTAGTAAACAGACAGACTGCCAGAGAGATACACAAACATGACATACAAGCTGGCGAGCAGACTCAGATCATGCATATATATATATATATATATGTATTTAGACATATGCAAGCATGTACATAAGAATAACAAAGTAATGCTAGTAGATTGATATATCTATATTTCAATTTTATTCACATATTCATATTTATATTGAATTCTTTATTGTGAAATGGATATATATACATATATGTACATTTATGTTTATATTAATACATATTTCTTTATTTATTTTTTTATATTCATTTATTTTCATTTTTACGTATTCATTTTTCAGGTAATAATATTTTAACATCCAAACTTCAAATAGGCACAATATGTATGTCAACATGATTTCGAAACCGCTGCAAGCACAAAAAGCATGCCTTGAACAGCATCAATTACACACACATAGAATATTCGTTTTTTTTCTCTCTCTCTCTCTCAGTATGTAATACAAACATATTTCTACGAAATATACATACATGTAAATATATATAAGTAGTGATTAACCACGCCCCAATTCTATCTTAAGACCCTGAACTATTTTTCAACAAATCATCAAAGGTAATTCAACCATTATTATACTCATATCTGGGGCGTGGTCTATATATAAAATTCACTATATCTTTAAAACAATATTTTCATATAAATAATTTCATTACTAGAAATATTATAACATAAATTATATAACATTTCCCTATACACTCCTTGGGGTATTCCTTCCAACCGTCATGCCACGGCTTGCCATTTTTTCTTCCTCAACATCATTTTGGATTTCAACATGTTTTTCTTCAACTCCTTCATCATGATGAAGGTGCGCCACGGGCTGGGGACGGTGAAGCAGTTGCACAGCAGACTTCAGAGTTTGATATTTGACAGAGAGCTCAACCAAAGCTTAGCATATGAGAATTGGAGCATTTGCTTGAAACTCTTTTATTTTTTAGCGCATCTTAGCACAAACCACCGGCTAGTTTCCAGCACTCGGTGTGAAACATGGTGTCGCTTAAAGTTGATATGTTTGGCATTGCTTCCATTGTCCTGTATGTTGAGAAGAAGGACAGTGTGGGAGACATGAAGCATCTTCTTCAGGAGATTACCTCAATTGCTCCTGACAAAACCACTTTGAAACATGGAGAGCCTGGGAACAAGAAGCGTCTGACTGATGAGCTGGTCTTGGGCGATTTCTGCTCAGCTGTTGCTGGGTACGATCGCTGTGTGGCTTGTTTCTTCATGGACTGCCCGCATGTGGAGCACTTGGCTGTTGCAAATCAGTTGCGTGAGCTTCAAGACAAAGCAGGCGTCAGTGAGGAAGGTCTCTTGAAGAAAGATGGTCTGATTTACACAAGCCATGGAATCTACATTGCCTGTCAAGGCAATGAAGGAGGACTTGCACCAGTACCATCACCGCCACCAAAACTTGCTTCTTCCACACCGGCTTCTTCATCAGGTCCTTCTGCTGGAGACCGCGCAGGACTGAAGAAAATGATTGAGGCTCTTAGGGATGACACCTTTGACCTGAAGAGGCAGATTACAGAGAAGAAAGCCCAGATTACCGAGCTGACTAAGCAGTATCGCAATGTCATGACTGACATTGAGCTCTATCGTCCTAGTGGCAATGCGATTGTGGTCAAGGGCAACATGAACATGACAGGCAAGATGTTTAAGCTGGCGATTGAGGAACAGCACGGCTTTGAGTTGAAGCACCAAAGGTTGGTGGTGAATCGTGGCAATTCTCAACCTGAAGAGCTCCAGAATCACCGCCGGTTGTTTGCATATGCTGTTGGTGAAGTTGGCACTGAGCTTCACCTTGTGCTCACAGGTGGGGAAGTCCGGCAAACAGTCAATGACGAGCCTGACACCGAGGGCTACAAGAGTCAAGCCCCTGCTCTTCCAGCAGTTCATCATCATGTTCTTCCAGCAGTTCAGCATCCTGTTCTTCCAGCGGTTCAGCGCCCAGTGGAAGATGACAGCGGTGATGAAGAAAGCAGTGATGAGGAAAGCATTGCAACCACGCCACACATCAGCGACGATGATGTAGAGCAAGAGCCTTTGCCAGTTGCTACAACTGTCATCACCGTGAAGGATTTCCAGTATAAGAACTCAATGTTTCGTGGCTCTGTGGATTCTTCATTCACCATTGCAGACCTCAAGGAGTTCATGTATCAGTTTGAGTCTTTGGAGGAAGACCAGCTAGAGCGCTTGGCACTTTGCGATTCTCGTGGCAATGTTTGGGATGAGACCCTGACATTGAATGCTCTGGCAGACCAGACCTACTACCTGAAAGTTCGTGGTCTCGCCGGCGGTGGCTTGGTGTGAAAGCACCTTACCAAGGCTCAGCTGTTGTTGAACCTGAAAAGGAAGTGCGCTGAGTTTGTCAAGAACAAGAAGGAGATTGAAGAGGATGAACCAAGTCAGGTGGATGAGAACGGCATTCCTGACAGCATCCGTGCCTTCTTGAGCTCTCAGCGGGAGAAGATGGCAGAGATTGACTTCATGAAGTCTCAGGGGCACTGTCCTATTTCAATGGGTTTGAAGATGGCATCTGTGGAAAATCTCAAGGCAGTAGAGGCAGTGATGGCTGTTCCACTCCACGGCAAAAATATCACAAGTGAGTCGCGAGTTCTGCAGGTGATGAGCTTGCTGTTGCCTTTGATGAGCCAGATTGAGGAAAGCAAGAAAGGATTGACGCAGTTGCAAAGGGAATTTGCTACAACTTTGTTGGTTCTTTACGCGGAGAAGTATCACCAGCAGAAGGGCGCCGACTTGACCTTTGACAATGGTGCATTCTTGACTGAAGTTGGCAATGAGCTGGTTCGTCGTGAAGTCCGCCCTGTGACCAGTGAGAGCCCAAGCGGTGGCAATTGTGAGATTCAGTGATTTTTGCCACAAATATGGCACAAGTTACAGACCAAAAAGAGGTCTTGACACACCCCCAACCTCCATCCCCCAATCGGGGGATGACACCCCCCAAATCAGGGGATGAACTTGTAATCCCTCATTTTGGTGCGAGACAAGGCAGATTCCTTGACACCGACCCCTGCTGAAAAACATCAGAATAGCGTTGAGTTGTCCGAACTTGCCAGCCAGCAGTGCCGTCTTTCACTTCTTTTCTTTTGACACTTGAAGCATCAGATGGCAGTTTTTGAGCGCGTATGTTGAGCATTAACTTTCCATCGGAGACATGATGTATCAACATTCATACCTAGGTTTTTTGGGGCTCAAGTGTTTTTTCTGCCTCTTTCATTCGGTGCTTTCCAGCGTCTTGCCAATGGAGTTTCAAGCGCCGAACCCGAAGGAGCTTGCCATTGACAACTACTTGAAAGGAAGGTTTCACCGCAAGCGTTCCAAGGGCGATCGCAACAAAGCGCATTTACTGACCCAGAAGATGAAGTACTACACCAGAGGTTCAGTTTATCACTTGGAGCATCACGACTTGTGGGACAAGATGGGAAGTGAAAAACGGCTTCACTACATGCCTTCTACTATGAAAGTGGATGAGTGCCTCATCAAGAGATTCAACCGAACCATCAGCGAAAGTCGTAAGCAGAAGCCACTGATTTTCGCCAATTGGTAAGCATCAGTTTCAGATGAATTTGAAGACCCGATGAGGTTTTCTTCGGTGGTTTGCACAGTCAAAGCCACACACATACCGAGAGCAATGCAAGTGAAAAACCAAAAGAGTTGCGTAGCAGTTTCAGCCAGAGCCTTGTAGCACTTCCTTAAGAACAGACCAACCCCATCCATCCGACCTGTCAGGATTTTGACTTCTACTTCTTCATTTATGTCAGCAACAGCGCACTCCTGCCGACTGACAACACCAAGGTTCAATCAAGGATTTTAACCACAAATATTTGATAAGTTTATGGGATAAATCTTAAGGGGATAAATTCAACATATTTTTTTGGGGAAAACGAGACCTAAGAAGGTCTGAAGTGGAGAAGAGTTCCATGTGAGCAATTGGACATGTGTCAGTCTTTGAAGGCTGAAGTGGAGAAGGGTTCTAACTATTTGTTTTTTTTGTTGTTGTTGTTGTGGTTGTAATGTAGTTGTAGTAGTTGGGAAGGTTTCCAATCCCCTTGGGTATATTTATATAATAGTATAACCCCACATATCTATACCCCTTATATTATATATTTTATATATATCCTTACCCCATTCATTCACCCCCCTGTCTGGCAGAAGGCAAGGACATCAAGCGTCGGGCACTGGTTTGGAGCTGGGACTTGTGGCAGGGTTTTAGGAGTAGGGTATATATAATAATATAGTATAAAAAAATGAGGCTACTAGATACTCACCTAGGACTAAGTAAGGTGGATGAGAGTATCCAGTGATGTTGATGAATTTGGGTTGGGTTGTGTTGGTGTATGAAAAACAAAATTAGATGATGATGATGATGATGATGAGTGGCAGGAACAGCACTTCAGTTTTGTCTGGCAGGTGTTGCACTAAAATTTCATATTAATATATTATACTCTATAAATATGAAATCATTTTGAAGGGAATAAATTTATAACATACTCACCTATTTCATTTTTACAGATATGGTAGTATTCAAGAGTTTTTGCAACTGGGTTTTTGATTTTGCCAGTTTTTACAAGATTGAAATACTGCTGTTGCTTTNTCATTTTTACAGATATGGTAGTATTCAAGAGTTTTTGCAACTGGGTTTTTGATTTTGCCAGTTTTTACAAGATTGAAATACTGCTGTTGCTTTTCCTCATATGTTCCCTTGGGCTTACCAATTGAACGCTTCTCAAAGATTTCCTCCATCCTCTTTTTCTGTGCTTCTTTATCTTCAACTTCTTTTCCCTGTGTCAGTTCATTGACACTTGTCATTATTGAAGACAACTTTTTACTGTTATTTTTGGTTTGCTCATAGATATTGCTTAACGTATTGTAATCAATTTCATCAACATGAGGGCTCATATATATCAGATTTGAAATTTCTTAATATTTATTTAATTATTTAAAAAGTATTATTAAATAATTATCATTCTAAATCATTCAGGGATTGGTGCTTTTTCATTTTACTCACTGTTCTTTTTGGTGGTATTATTATATACTAGATAATTCATTAAGAATTTAATAAACTCAAGAAACATTTTTAAGAACATCTTAACTCTACCGTCTCTAGCTACTGGAAATTTATTATCATCTTCTACAAGGGTCTCAACATTATCAATGATTTCCTCATACTCATCAACCATCACCATTATTCATAATTAGATTTTATTATAATATAACATCTAATTATAAATCTTAGTATGTCTTAAGGGTGTGAATGGGGACGACACTCTATGAGTGCGCCAAGGGCGACACTCTATGAGTGCGCCTAGGGCGACTTTTCTTTTTGGGATGGGGAGCAAAAATGAATTCAAAAACACATCTTCTGTTGCTTGTTTTTGTCAGGGCGCTAATGTGCATTCTCAAAACTAATTAACCTCTTATGGGGATTGTATGCTTCTTCATCCTGTCCTTCTATTCCTCAATGAAGTTCCATATCAATATTATTAAATATAAATNTTCTCAAAACTAATTAACCTCTTATGGGGATTGTATGCTTCTTCATCCTGTCCTTCTATTCCTCAATGAAGTTCCATATCAATATTATTAAATATAAATAAATTTCTATATATGAATAATGAGTAAATTAGAAGTTCCNGAAGTTCCCAAGATTGAACCAATCAATGTAAAGCAGTATGAATTCAAGCAATCACCATATCCACAGGCTGATAAGTTGCCTTTTAGAAGTATCATTGTTTCGGCATCACAAGGGGGTAAAGGTATTCTCATACAAAATTTAGTGTTGAAAATCTACAGAGGATGCTTTGAGCGTATTTGGGTTGTGAGCCCAACAGCTCACATTGATGAAGCTTACAAAGAAGTAATAAAATACATCCAANGTGTTGAAAATCTACAGAGGATGCTTTGAGCGTATTTGGGTTGTGAGCCCAACAGCTCACATTGATGAAGCTTACAAAGAAGTAATAAAATACATCCAAAAGGAATTGAATGTAGATAACAAAAAAGAACAGTTTTTATTTGATGAGTATGATGGAGACGCATTACAAAAAATCATAGATACACAACATAAANATCCAAAAGGAATTGAATGTAGATAACAAAAAAGAACAGTTTTTATTTGATGAGTATGATGGAGACGCATTACAAAAAATCATAGATACACAACATAAAATAATTGAATATCAAAAGAAAATAAAATGAAAAAACTTTTCAGTGAAAAAACTTTTCAGTTGCTTATTGATTATAGATGACTTTGCCGAAGACCGTATTTTTATGAAATATTCAAAAGTTTTGCATGGTTTATATACGAAATCAAGACACTTTGGATTATCAGTAATCACAGCAACCCAGAAATATAACGCATTAGCTCCGATAGTTAGATTAAACACATCATCACTATACATTTTCAAACTCAAAAATATGAAAGAAATTGAAACTTTTATAGAAGAACAATCAGCATTAGTTGATAAGAAGACTTTGTATCAAATATACAAATTAGCAACCGACGACCAACCATATAGTTTTTTATTTGTAAAATTAAGAGAGAGTGATGTANGCATTAGTTGATAAGAAGACTTTGTATCAAATATACAAATTAGCAACCGACGACCAACCATATAGTTTTTTATTTGTAAAATTAAGAGAGAGTGATGTAAATAAAACCTTTATGATAAGATTAGAAAAGGAGATACATCTTAACTGATTTCATCAATTAAGAAGATACATCATGAAGTAATGTAATCATATAAGTTAATTTAATAGCATTAATTTCAAAATAATATTATTAAATAATACTAAAATTCATACAGTCCAGTTTTGGAGAAACTAAGTGGATACGCTCTTTATCTTTGTGTTGTAATTCTTCCACTTCTTCNCAGTCCAGTTTTGGAGAAACTAAGTGGATACGCTCTTTATCTTTGTGTTGTAATTCTTCCACTTCTTCAATTATTTCTTTTAAACATTTTACTAATACTATACTATTTATTGAAATTTCAGTATTTATTTCATCACTATCAACATTATAATCTTTTATTTTGTTGATGTATTTATTTTCTTTATTGCCTTGCTTTTGAAATANGTATTTATTTCATCACTATCAACATTATAATCTTTTATTTTGTTGATGTATTTATTTTCTTTATTGCCTTGCTTTTGAAATAAATTACCCATATTACTACATTATATTTTTTATTCTTTAGCCTTAGCTTTAGCCTTGGCTGTAGGTTTAGGTTTTATTAATTCTTTTACTGCCTCTTGTAATTCATAAACACTACTTTCTAACCACTCAATCTTCGTTTGTTGCTCCTTTGCACATCCCCATAATATACCAGTTAATTTTATATAACTTAATTTCTTAATACCTTCGTTATCAACCATAACAATATTTTCCCATTCAGGAGGTATTGCTTNTTTAGGTTCAATTTGTTTAACTATGTCAGTAAAATTATGAGAGATGCTTTTAATGTCATATTTCTTAATAAAATCAGATGTATCAACCAAATCCCCTTCAAGAGTATATGGGCTTGGCACACTCACTTTAGTAGGTGTAATAAACATTCTTACATTACCACCACCTGCAGTAAATCTTATCTCCATTAGGGTCTTCACTGAATACTTTTAGATGATTAACACCTGCTGTATTTTGAGAGTATAAATAACTACTTTTACCCGTTTCTTTATGAAGATATGCCCTTTTATCTTGTGTAATATAAACATCTTGTGAAAAATTATCATCTTCATCTGCTTTTCTGTATCTCATAAACTCTACATCATTATCACCAGCAACATTAGCACCCTTAAAAATCATATCGTTTGCCATTGTTCTTTGAGNTGCTTTTCTGTATCTCATAAACTCTACATCATTATCACCAGCAACATTAGCACCCTTAAAAATCATATCGTTTGCCATTGTTCTTTGAGAAATGTAATTGCAATAAAGATAATTTGAAGATAATGCCTTACCAGTTGAAACATCAATAATATTTGATGCCCCATTCAATGTAAGGAAACTAACACCATTTCTATTGAGAACCATATCAGTATCGCTTGTCGTATCAATTGTATCAAACTTGGCACTTTGAGAATATAATGTTATACTACTATTTGTTTCTACTTGGTTATTTCTCAAATACATAAAATCTATGGTATTCCTTCTAAAACTGACATCAGCATTACCTATACTATCATAAGTATTAGATTTAGCACCCTTCGTTAGTTCTACTGCTTGTAGTGTTCCTTCAAATTTCATATATTCAATATCATTTCTTTTAAACACTAAATCATTATTACCAGCATCTTTTGTATTAATAATATCAGTCTGTAAT
>BGPT01000006.1:731026-741904 GCA_003297045.1 Symbiodinium sp. clade C Y103
GAATATCGTTAAATCGGCATCTAAATTATCTAATGCCTTCATCACCTTCTACCGAACACCTAGAAGTTTTGAACGATACTCTAACTTTTTGGTTGATGGGTATGTTCATAAACGATGGAATTACTTTTACAATCCAATGATTAACTCTGTTTAATTACTGCCAGGCAACCGACTTTGGGATGGTCGTGTTCTTCGTAAAGGCTTCCAAGATTATTCAAGAAACTTAAGTTGGCAATTACAAGTTGCTTCAAAAAAGTACCCTGAGTTTGAATGTCAGAGTTTGAGTGAAGCGTGGTATTTCTTACGAAGAACCTTACACTTAAACAATCCAAACCAAAACTCAGTTAATATCAGTTATAGACAATACCGAGAAAAGTTTGACTATGACCCTTACTGTAAACTTTTTTACGGTCTGTGCTTCTTTACAGGTCAAAACACAAAAATGGGCTCTTTAATCACTTTTAAGGTAAAGGCCACTGAAGGAACTTTAGCAGAAACAGAGCAGATTTCTGAGGTGTTTGTCCATTTGGTTAGCGAGTCGGTTTTAGAATTGACTTCTAACGGAGCCGTCGTGTATGATTAAAATTATTTTATAAAATAATATATACAATGTTTTCAACACATAACAAGAAACAAACAACAATGAACTTTAGGCAGAAGATGAACAAGCCAGCAACAGGAAATAATTTTGGTATATTCAAACATCAAGATACAAGGTATATGAAATATTTAAAAAGTAAACTGGATGAAATGGAAACAAGAGAAAAATTGATAAGTTTTAGAAATGACATAATAGAAGCAAACAAGAGAGTAAATTACAGAAATCAAATAGACAGAATGAACAATGAAATACAACGCGATAACCTTAACCACAACACTTTAGAACACCTACAGCATCAAATAAATCAATTTAAAAACTTAAGTTTTACATAATCATATTTAATATTATTTCTACATAATATTATATATGGCCAAAGTTGATAGATATAGTATTTATGGATTGAAGCGACGACCCACNTTTACATAATCATATTTAATATTATTTCTACATAATATTATATATGGCCAAAGTTGATAGATATAGTATTTATGGATTGAAGCGACGACCCACTTATGAGGAAATAATAGGAGTTATTGATGAAAGCAATGAAAAAATAACTGGGAAACTTCCCGATAGGTCAGCAACTATGTTTAAAAGTAGCCCTGAAGGCTCATTTTTTGATGGGGTGGATGCTATGGAACAACTTAAAGAAGAACAAGGTAGATTGTTGTTAAGACAAANCAACTATGTTTAAAAGTAGCCCTGAAGGCTCATTTTTTGATGGGGTGGATGCTATGGAACAACTTAAAGAAGAACAAGGTAGATTGTTGTTAAGACAAAATGCAAGAACAGCAGGAAGAACATTTCATACTGCAAGGTTTCAACAACTACCCTCAACATCACCGGTAATAAGCCAACCATCTCAGTCAATGGATGTTGATGAAGCCCCAAATCAACCAACACAACAACCCCCATCAACTAGGCTAAAACAAGCCTCACAGATGAACGCAGAACTAGAGCAAAGAAGAAGCCAAGCAATGNACCAACTTTAGCACAGCAAATATTAAATATTCAACCTCCAAGAGTAGCACCGCAGTTTTTTCCAATAGCCACTGATACTGATGATGATATGCAACCAGCGAAAGTGCCAACAAAAAGATTAAGTCCTAATGCTACTGTATCGGCATCATCAAGCCAAGCCCCTCAACCAATGAATACAACATCACAACCCAAAAGAGGAACACCAGAAACAGATGTAGAACCTAAAGGAAAAGCGGGACGAGGGTTTTAATTTATACAACTAAATTCTGGTTTACGGCTTTTCTGAGAAGGTGATGAAATGCCTGAATACGCCGGTAGAAAGAAGTCCAACAAGAACAAGGAGAAGCAGAGAATGAGATTAGAGGCAAAGATTGAAAAAGCAAAAGCGGAAGCAAGTAATGCTGATGACGAAGAAACACCAAACCCAAGAAAGGGAAGCAGAGTAAGAAGCACTATACAAAAGCCCATCATACCAAGCAAAGTAGGAATTCAGCCAATGTATGAAGCCTTCAACAACGCCCGTAATAAGAACATCATTACAAAAGAAGAATTTGAAGAATTCAATGACATCTTTAAAGAATACAGAAAGGCAAAGGGAAAGGATAAAAGCAAATACACAAAACAGGCAAGAGAGTTATACAGAAACAAATTATATAATAAACTTAAAAAGAAATATGATGATGAATTATAAAATAAATAATATTTAGTGTAAAAATGGCTTAAAGATTTAACAAGTAATATAATTAAGATAATACAGATGCCATTTTACAGCAGACATTCAAACGATGCTATTGATTGTTTTTTCTTAAGTCTTTATGGTGAAGAAGATTATTTCGGAAACACAATGTATTATGATAGTAGTTTTGGAAGTGATGTTGAAAGACATTATGATAGTTCAGATGCTGATGTTATACCAACTTCAACTGAAGAAGATAAGAATGAAAAAACTAGAAAATATCAAAAAGAATATCACTGTAAGTATTTTAAGGAAAAACTGAATGCACCTTATACCTGCAATATTTGTGGTAAAACACTGTCAAACAGTTCAAACACAAAAAGGCATGAAAAATCTAAAAAGTGCCAAGAAGCAAAAAGTAAGAACTGAATTAGTTTTTATTAAATTATATAATAAAAACTAATTAGTAATATAAAATGGAAGGCCGTAAAAAATTAAGCAATGAAGAGATTTTAAGCAATATCTATTATGACCTAGAAAAAGGATATGGTAGTGTGAGGTCATTGTATGAACTAGCAAAAGAAGAAGGAGCAACAGCAACACTAGAAGAAGTCAGAAATTTTATGAAAAAACAGCCTAACAAACAAGTTAAGGGCTATCAAAATTACAACAGTTATTTAGTTCCATATGCTAGGGCTGAATTTCAAATAGATATTATGGATATGAAAATGTTTATGCAAGAAGGAGAAGAAAGATATGCTTTAGTTGTTATTGATGCTTTTAGTAAATTAACAAATGTAGTTCCAATGAAAAATAAAGATGGTAAGAATGTATTAGATGCTTTAAAACAATCTTTCAAAATAATGGGAGAGCCTGTGGAAATTTATAGTGATGACGACGGTGCTTTTCAATCAGTAGTCAAAGAGTATTTAGACAGTTTAGGCATCATTCATAAAACAACTAGAACACATGCTAATATTGTAGAGCGCATGATTAGGACGATTAAAAAAGGAGTTGGAGATAGAGTTAGATTTACAAAGGGCAAATGGACAGATATGATTAAACCAACCTTAAAGAAATACAATGAAACAATACACTCATCAACTGGAGCAAAGCCTGTAGAAGCACATAAAGATGAAAATAGAATAAAAGTAAAAGTAAATCTAACATTGAAACAAAAACATTCTAGAAAGTATCCTCAACTTCAAGTTGGAGACCTAGTAAAGATATATACAAAAGGGGCTGGAAACTACACATCTAGAAAAGAAACAGTAAGCCGATGGAGTGATAAGAAATATAAGATAGAAAAGATAGACAGAGACATGACATTACAAAAATATTATATATTAGAAGGGTTAAAACGAAAATACTTAAGGCATGAACTGTTATTGATTAATGAACCTTAATATAAAATAATTCTTAGAAAATATGGCTAGAAAAAATGACTTAAAGATAAAATGATATTAAAAATATATAGATTAAAATATGAACCATAACTCACCTCCAGATGAAAACACTAAAACTATTAAGTTTCTTCTTAAAGATAATTTGGGAAGATACAAATTGAATAGAAAAGGCAAAAAACTAAAAACCATAATCATAGACAACACTGAATATAGATATAACCCAGAAAAACCCATAAGTAAAAGATTGGAAAAGAAATTGGTTAGCGTTAGGAGTAAAAACCCATACAGGGCTCAACAAGTAAAAGAACAAGAAGCCACAGACACAGTTAAAAAATATGTTATTAGAAAAAGAGCAACCATAACTGAAGTTCAGAGTGCTTTTAGAGCCTACACTAATGCTTACACAATTTCTAACATAAGTTTGAAAGGGTTGAATGGATTAACCTATTTTACTTACCAGTTTGAAAAGTTGAATGAGTATTTAAAGAAAAATAATGGCATGAAACTAAATGCAATTGTTAAACTAGCAGTGCAAAATATCTTTGATGAAGGGCAAGAACTTACAGTTAGGACTAGGTCATATACAATAACAAATGAAGAAGAACTAAGGAATGCATTGAATAATATGAGACCTGATATTGAAACCCGAATTGCAGATATGGCACTTTATCAGTCGGGATTAATGATTGCAAAAGTTGTTGAAATCCAAATCATGTATAATAAATACAATCCAACAAGAGCAGGTCATTATATTAAACTACCTCAGCATATATCATTAAAGAAGGCATGTATTAATATAAAAAACCTAGATGAGAAGTGTTTTAAGTATGCAGTTGAATGTGGTTTTTATGAAATATATGAAAAGAGCCATCCAGAAAACTTTTATCATTACAACAAATTAAACTCAGAACTTAATTTTGAAGGAGTTAATTTTCCTGCTAATAACAATGACATAGATGTATTTGAAGAAAAGAATAAAGATGTATCAATAAATCTTTTTGAAGTAGATAATGAAACGAATGATGTAGTAATAAGTAGAAAGTTGAAAAATAAAGATGCTACATTTCATATTGATTTATTAAGGATTGATGAAGATGATAGTAGCCATTATGTTTATATAAAGCATATGAGTAGATTGATGAACTGTCAAAAAAGCAAATTTCATAATACTTCCTTTTTCTGTAAATATTGCCATAACGGATTTGGAACACCAGAATTATTAAATAAACATTATAAGAATGGTTGCATGGAAGTAGAAGGACAGCAAATAGTAATGCCTGAACCAACTGAAAAAATGAAATTTAAACATCATTTTAAGAAGTTGAGGTGTCCTTTTGTTGTGTATGCTGACTTTGAATGTTTAACAGAAGAAGTAGCAAAGCCGACTGATGAAACAATTAAGACATACAATTATCAAGAGCATAAGCCATGCGGATTTATGTTAAACATGGTGAATGCTGTTGATGGAACAAATTATGAATATCTATATCGTGGAGCAGATGCTGTTGATGTTTTTTGTAATAAGCTGAATGAATTAAGAGATGAAATAAAAGAAAGAATGATAGAAAACAAAGAAATAGATATGACTGATGAAGATAAAGAAGACTTTAAAAATGCTACTCATTGTTTTATTTGTGGTGATGCTTTTAAATCAACTTATCATAGTAAAAAGGAAGCAGATAAATACAAGAAGGTTAGAGACCATTGTCATTTTACAGGTAAATACAGAGGATGTGCTCATAGCATTTGTAATTTAAACTTTTGTAATAGATATTTTAAAATCCCTGTGTTTTTTCATAACATGAAAAATTATGATGGACACTTGATAATACAAAATGCTGAGAAGTTGAGTAATGAGAAAAAGATAGATGTTATAGCCCAGAACAGTGAAAAGTTTATAAATATTGGTTTTGATAGTTTAAGTATAAAAGACAGTTTTAGTTTCATTACGGCTTCGTTAGATAAACTGGTATCACTGTCAAAATATGATAATACAGATGAAAAGGATAAAAGTAAATGGATATTAAGAGACAACTGGCAAAATAATTTTAGATATAGTAGTAAAAACGATATGATTAAATCTGAAAAGTGTTTAGACTTACTGACTGAAAAAGGAGTTTATCCTTATGACTACATGAATTCATTTGATAAATTTGAGGAAGAACAACTACCTACCAAAGATAAATTTTATAGCAGGTTAAGCGAAGAAGACATAACAAAAGAAGATTATGAAAAAGCTAAAAACATTTGGAAACATTTTAACATTAAAAATCTTGGAGAGTATCATGATTTATATTTAAAGACTGATGTATTGTTATTAACGGATGTATTTGAAAACTTTAGAGATGTATGTATGAAAGATTATGGTTTAGACCCTGCTTATTATTACACTTTACCTAATTTTGCTTTTGATGCCATGTTAAAACTGACTGGTGTAGAAATTGATTTAGTTTATGACAGAGAAATGTATGAAATGATTGAAAAAGGATTAAGAGGAGGTATGACACAAACAACCTGCAAGAAAGTTGAAGCAAATAATAAGTATATGGGAAATGACTATGATGAAAATAAAGAAAGCAGTTATATAAATTATTTTGATGCTAATAACCTTTATGGATTAAGCATGATACAAAAATTACCATATAGAAATCTTAAATGGGATGATAAAATTACTGACAAGGACATTATCAATTATAAGAATGGAAGCACTGGCTATATACTTGAAGTAGATTTAGAATATCCAAAAGAACTGCATGATTTACATAATGATTATCCATTAGCGCCTGAAGTTATGAATGTAAAAGCAAATATGCTTTCTGATAAACAAATTGAAATCTTTAAACTATTAAATAAAGTAGAACCTAAAGATGAAAAAACCAGCAAATTAATATTAAACTTGAATGATAAAGAAAAGTATGTGGTTCATATTAGAACCCTTCAATTTTATTTGAAGCATGGATTAAAATTAAAAAAGATACATAGAGCAATAAAGTATGAACAAAAGGACTTTTTAAAACCCTACATTGAATACAACACTGAAAAGAGAAAAAATGCTAGAAACGATTTTGAAAAGAATAACTACAAATTATTAAATAATGCTGTATTTGGTAAGACTATGGAAGACAAAAGAAAGCACTTAGATTTTGAAATAGTTAGTGATGAAACTAGATTTATGAAATGTGTTAATAACCCATCTTTTAAGCATAGCCATATTATAAACGAAAACCTTGTAGGAGTTGAAAAGCAAAAACCAAAATTGAAACTTGATAAACCGATATTTATTGGGATGAGTATTTTAGATTTAAGTAAGCAACACATGTATAGTTTTTATTATGATGTAATGAAGCCTAAATATGGTGATGATGTTAGAATGGTATATACTGATACTGACAGTTTTGTTTTTCATACTAAAACCGATGACATCTATGAAGACCTTTATAATATAAAAGATGAAATGGATTTTAGTGGTTATGATAAAAGCCATAAATGCCATGATGCTTCTAATAAGAAGGTGTTAGGTAAATTTAAGGATGAGGTGGATGGTCAAATTATGACAGGATTTATTGGGCTTCGTCCTAAATGTTATGCTTTTACAATCCATGGAGATAAAAAAGAACATAAGAAGTGTAAAGGAACAGCTAAACATGTGGTTAAAAGACAGTTAATGTATGAGGACTTCAACAAAGTATTAGAAACAAATAAAGTTATACATAAATCATTCAACAGTATAAGAAGTAAAAACCATAAGATTTATAGTATTACAACTACAAAAGTCTCACTTAATAGTTATGAAAATAAAAGATACTGGATAAGTGATAGGGATAGTTTAGCCTATGGGCATTGGAAAATAAATGGCTTAAAAATGACTTAAAAAGATATTAGTATTATATAGTATCATATGGTGAATGATAAAAATAAAGAAATGGATAGATTATTAAGAGAATGGGGGGTGGATGATAGTTATTATGTTCTTACTCCTGAAAGGCTAGAACAAATACATAATAAGAAATGTAAAGAAGAAGAAGAAATAAAGAATTTCATTAAAGATAACCCTTTTCCTACTATTGATGAAATGGATAAACTAAAAAGGTTAATGGTATTAGATAAATACCCTGAGAACGCATTAAACGACTTCTATTACAGAAGAATANTAAACTAAAAAGGTTAATGGTATTAGATAAATACCCTGAGAACGCATTAAACGACTTCTATTACAGAAGAATAGTTGAAAAGATGTATAACAATTTAACGGATGAAGAAACTCTAGTAGAGTGTTGTAGAGAACTATTTAATATGAAATTTAGTAAAGCCCAGATGAAGTTTTCATTTATACTTTGTAATACTAATTTGTATATTTTAAGTTTTATATTAAGATATAGATATAATACTAGGAAGTCTAATAAGAAATACAATAAGGAACTGATATTAGGTAGAAATGAAATAATTAATAAATGGTGTAATATGCATATTGAAGGATGGGATGATTATTTAATATATAGAGAGAAGCAAAATAAATAGCAATCAATTATACATTTAATGTTGATTAACCCCATTAAATAATATAATAGATGTCTATATGAAATATGTTATAAATATTTCTAGTAATGATGAAATGGATGAGATGAGATGATGTATAGACTTTAATGAAAATTATTATATAATCTATATTATATAATGATTTTGGATGAGANAGATGAGATGATGTATAGACTTTAATGAAAATTATTATATAATCTATATTATATAATGATTTTGGATGAGATGGATGACTATGATGTATATGATGATGTTGTTATGATTTTATATGATGATTTATATGATGATGTATATAATTCCTAGAATGAATGTTTTACTATTTTTNATGGATGACTATGATGTATATGATGATGTTGTTATGATTTTATATGATGATTTATATGATGATGTATATAATTCCTAGAATGAATGTTTTACTATTTTTCCCGATACGTTGGCGATGCTCTTCGATCAAATCCGGGATTTGTTTGGTGCGACGACCATTCATACCGTCGCCTGCTGTGAACAGGGTTGTCTGAGGGCCAATTTACCCTTTGCTGTGATCAACTGACCTTGGTGGAAATGCGCTGTTTCTGAGAGGGGCTGTGAATACCTCGAGGTTCACTTTTAGATGGAGTGTATAGATTGAGCCATCTTGAGAGAATAGGTATTTTCCAGCTCTGGTGATGTCAGAGAGCTCAGTGTTCGATCTTGCCAGAAGAAATTCTTTGCACTGCACTCTGCATCTTGCATTCAGTTGTTTTTGGATGTTGTTTGAACAGTTTTGCATGTTATTTTGATCTCGGATGTCATTTGAAACATTTGAAACACTTGAAACAATTGAAACAATCTCAAACATTTGAATCTTGTATCAACAGTTGCATGTGATTTCCAGGTTTGTGCNGATGTCATTTGAAACATTTGAAACACTTGAAACAATTGAAACAATCTCAAACATTTGAATCTTGTATCAACAGTTGCATGTGATTTCCAGGTTTGTGCACTTGATGTTTTTGCAGAATCTGTTGTTCACTGCATTCAATAGAAGATGTTGTCCACTGCATTCACTAGGAAGCAGAAGCTGTCGTTCACTGCCAACCTAGGAAGCAGAAGCTGTCTAGGATGCAGAAGCCGTGTGATGTTGCTTCATGTCATGTCAGTTGCATTTGATTTCAGATTTCAACAGTTGATGTCTTGTNAGATTTTCAGTTGAAACTCTTTTGAAATCTGTTTGAACGGTTTTGTGGACACTTGGGACTTCTTTGAACGCTGTTGTGGACATTTGGAACGTCTTGGAACGTTTTGTGGTTTCTTGGATGTTCTTGGAATGTTTTTGGAACACTTGTCAACCTGTTGAACTAAGGTATGGAGGATGTTCCCATGATGAGCTGTGAAAAACGGTGATCATCAACTCCTTTCAAGAGGAGATGGCCTCAGGTCATATGAAATAAATAAGAAAAGATCACCACAGCTGAGGAGCATAACATGTTGTTNAAACGGTGATCATCAACTCCTTTCAAGAGGAGATGGCCTCAGGTCATATGAAATAAATAAGAAAAGATCACCACAGCTGAGGAGCATAACATGTTGTTAGTTGTGTCAATTGTGGATCTTTGGAATTGTCTTGAGTTGGACTTGGGAAGTTGTGGAATCTTTGAACGGTTTGTCAGTCTTGTGGTCGTTCAGTCATTTGGGTCCAAGTCTGGGTGCATTCCTTGTTCACTCCTTCTGTCGTTTGAGCTGTTGCCATGTGGTTATTGTCTGGTTTTGATCATCGTGGTGCTCTTGACCTCTTTGGTTTGGGTGCTGTATCGATACTTGCAGCTGGACAAGAAGCTCCAGGACCATGACATCANAAGGCCAGGAAAGCCACAAGAACGACTGCCAGTCAGACCGAACTGGAGGTTAGATTGTACCTTAGTCCTCAAGGAAAGGTCTTGCACCAAGACTTTTGCAACTGCGTGCACAGTAAGCTGGAGAGGTGTAAAGAATTCTCTCTATGTTCATTGTGCTTCAACCGGTAGCATACTTAGATCTTGAGATCAACTTGTCTTTTTGAAATGTGAGTCAAAAACAAGAGAGCACTTGTGTGGGGGAACCTGAGAGGACCAAGGGCCAAGCTCCAGCTACCAAGGTTTAGGGCTGATAACCTTTGAAGTTTAGTTGAGGACACTTCCAAGTCACTTGAAGTTTCAGAAGTCAAACCTCCACTTGGTTTGAGCCACAGAAGTTTCAGAANGGGCTGATAACCTTTGAAGTTTAGTTGAGGACACTTCCAAGTCACTTGAAGTTTCAGAAGTCAAACCTCCACTTGGTTTGAGCCACAGAAGTTTCAGAAGCCAATCTTCCAGACAAACGCAAAACGAGAAANATGAGCTCCCTTTGGGGGTCTATCCCTTCCCTTTTACTCCAACAACACACACGTCCGGAGAGGTGTTGTGAAGTTGGTTCCCCTTACTAAGGTGAGATGGAGATGACAAAAGATGAACGGTTTGAAACTTCANTGAGCTGGGACCTTAATTGGTCATGTTGGAACCTTAATTGGTTATGTTGGGATCTTAGTTGAAGATGCCTGGAACTTATTTGATGAAAGTTCAGAGCTTGACACCTCGGTGTACAGTACGACTGTCCAAGAAGGGGTGTGAAAGTTTGGTGAGAGGATGTACAGTGTACTGCACCACCTTGAACCTACTTGAACA
>BGPT01000006.1:742205-755581 GCA_003297045.1 Symbiodinium sp. clade C Y103
AAAGGAAGAGAAGACATGACGATGTCAAACCTTTTGTGGTTTGGCTCAAGTCTGAGCTGTGAAAAAGAGCTGAACGCCGCTCTTGCGTTTTTCATACCTATCCCTCTTCTGCCGGCAGCAGACAATCCTAAACATGCAACACCCCAGGAGTTTCCCACATTCGAGTTGGATAAAAAGTATCAATGGTTGGAACTTGTTCCTTGGCGCGTATTGGGGCAGTAGCAGTTCTTGAACGGTAGGAAGAGAATGTCTTCCACTTGTCTCCCTCTTGTCTCCCATTCTGGGTGCTCTGCATAAGTTTGCCTGTCTCCCACTCTTGTCTCCTGCCACTCTTGTCTCCCACACTTGTCTCCTTCCCTTGTCTCCCACACTTGTCTCCCACTCTTCTCTCCCAGTCTGGGCGCCCTGCATATTTTTACATTTGTCTCTTTTTTGCTCGGAATCAGCGCACTCTGGCACAAGGCCTGTGTCACTAGTCAAATGAATGAAACTAAAACAGAAAGTGAGCCAAAAATGAAATGGCAAAGCCCGGCTCTCAGCACCACATCGAGACGAAATAGCAACCCTAGTGTGAGCCAGCGTGCGCTATTTCCGAGCAAAAAAGACACCTTGACGGAGTGAGGAAAACAAAATAGCGGCAGCTTGCGGCGTGTCTCCCACTCCAGCTGCTCTGGACCGCATGAGTTTACGCTTGTCTACCACTCGTCTCGCACTCGTGTCTCCTCTCACACTTGTTTCCCAATTGTCTTCCACTTGTCTCCCACACTTGTCTCCTATTCTGGGTCCTGTTCAATGATTTTACACTTGCCTCCCACTCGTATCTCCCTCTATGGGTGATGAGTTTTACGCTTGTCTCCCACACTTGTCTTGCACTTGTCTCCCACACTTGTCCCCACTTTTGTCTCCCACACTTGTCTCCCACTTGTCTCCCACTTGTCTTCCGCTCGTCCTTAGTTGTGTGTTGAGTTTGGCAGGCTGACATAGTTTTTGCGACATAGTGACTGCCATGGTTGCAACTCTATGAACCAAATTGGCAGTCACATTCTTTTCTTTCCTGACCCATGCAACCCAAGTCCCGTGGAGTCGCCCGCCTGGGTTTAGGGCGCGTAAAGTTTCGCTAGGCAAGGGCATGCCCTGGGGGCTTTCTGTGTTTCAGAAGGGAGCCGGGTATCACCTGGGAGACAGGCAGGAAGTTGGGACCAGCTTTAGAGTGACAAGTGGGTGACACTGGTCACTGGTTATGCCCTAGCTGATGCTTGGCATCAGTAATCCAAGGCCACCTGAGTAGTACAGGTATCGAAGGATCTGACACTTGACGGAGTCAGGAAAAAAGATAGCGGCAGCTTGCGGCAGTAGCTTTTTGTAGATATGTAAAGGCTCAGCTTGCTGATCCTGCTGTTTCTTAATGCTCGGCGTAAGGTATATGCCTGCAGCGCACTCTCTGTTGGGGTGACTGTGCTGTGCTTGGGNAAAGGCTCAGCTTGCTGATCCTGCTGTTTCTTAATGCTCGGCGTAAGGTATATGCCTGCAGCGCACTCTCTGTTGGGGTGACTGTGCTGTGCTTGGGGCCCCCTTTCCTTGCTCTACCATGTCTCCGCGTCCTACGCTCCGCGCGTGCTGCTGCTGAAATCTGAGACCCTCAGGGAATATTCTGACGGGTACTTTTGATNGTCCTACGCTCCGCGCGTGCTGCTGCTGAAATCTGAGACCCTCAGGGAATATTCTGACGGGTACTTTTGATGTTTCCAAACTCCTGTCTTGATTTTGACCACACCTGAAGTTTGGTTGCTCTTGAACAAATCTGAAAGCTTTTAAATCACACATTCGCAGAAAACATCACATGACCAATTTGATGATTTTATGATTTCGGAATTTTCCATCCCAAGAAGGGTAGGGAGGGTGTGGTTGCTCTATGAATTTTAGAGNTGAATTTTAGAGCTGATTTTTCGCAGCTTAGTTTTCCTCATGGATGGCGTGAATCTTCAAATTTTGACCATTCCAGAGCTGATTCGACATTTGCTGCACATTTTGTATGAGATAGCTCGGCGTTTCCGTGTTGCAATTCCACCACCTCCTACTGAAGAGTCTACCAATCCGCCTCACTGCATTGCGAAGTGCCAGTTTTGCGACTGCAACTGTGCCCGGGCTGATCGCCACCGCACTCATCGGTGCACACGTCATTGGCGGTGATGGTTTTGTCTTTGGCTCTCNACTGTGCCCGGGCTGATCGCCACCGCACTCATCGGTGCACACGTCATTGGCGGTGATGGTTTTGTCTTTGGCTCTCTCCACAGGGGGTACAGACCAAGAGCAAGACGATGTTGGGGGTGATGGATCATGGGAACATGCTGAATCATTACCAAGTGCTCCTGACCTTGAAGGACTTTGGGAATCCTCAGTGTCACTGCATAGCAATCATGGAGTAAGCCCTGGGTATGAACCTAGCATTGCTTCTGGTTTTGGCAGTGTGCAACAGGACAACTCTGACAGGCTNCTCAGTGTCACTGCATAGCAATCATGGAGTAAGCCCTGGGTATGAACCTAGCATTGCTTCTGGTTTTGGCAGTGTGCAACAGGACAACTCTGACAGGCTCGATGACTTGGGAGCTAGTTCTTCTAGTCAGGAGAGGTTGAACTTGGGGTCGATAACAAGTGTTGACAGTGCAAGGATTTCTCAACAAATTTTTGATGCAACACTGGTCCTGGGAAGGAATGACAAGGTGGTAAACCCNCGATAACAAGTGTTGACAGTGCAAGGATTTCTCAACAAATTTTTGATGCAACACTGGTCCTGGGAAGGAATGACAAGGTGGTAAACCCTCTGCAACCGCTGCTGAAACGTATTGACCTGACTTCAGGCTTGTTTAAGTTGCCAGTTATGGGACGGTTGGCCCACATTGAAGATGCAATGCATGACAAAACTTTGAACAGTGTACCCACTACTGGGGGTTTGAAGTATGGATACATACTGGGAAGTGGAAATTTTCTTCGGTGATGGTGGCCGAATACAGAACTCGTTCGAAATCTCTCTAATTAAGTCAAGCCAGAAAAAGATGAAATAGTAATATCAAAGATGATTTGTATAAAGAAGTTTATACGCAAATTTACCACGTACGCGATAAGGACAATCGCACCAAAGGTGATGTTGCTTTATCGTAAGAAAGTGGTTAAAGTAGAATTTTGGTTGTGTGCAAAATTATTGCGCGGTCAAAACAAAACAAACTTCAAAAAAAAGTTTTAAAGTTTGTCCTCGCACGCGTTGTTTGGTGTTGTGCCGCCAACCCGCGATGTTTTGGTTTGCTCTTGTGTGCGCAAACACACAACAACAAACTTTGAACAACTTGGAAACTTCCTTGTTGAAAACAAACCTGCTGGTGATCCACAGTCTTGTTTTGAGTGAAACTCAAACACTTGTTTTCCAAGGTTTCCAGGTTATCTTGTGATCTGTGGTTTGTGGGCAAATCACTTTTAATTGTTCTCGCTCGCCTCAAGCCAGGGTGGGTGGTGTGTGCAACCTCCTTGTAGTTAGGAACTCGCGACCCGGCCAAACAGGTATGTTTTTCCCACCCCGCGAGTAGGGGGAGGTAGTGAGCTGCCAAAATCCCTCTTTTTGCTACCGTCTTGGTTTTCCACACGTTGGGTCGAAGGACCCGTATCTTGCAACAGAAATTTGTGCTTGAGGAAATTCCAATGTGGAAATTGAAGTATGGATGCGTACTGGGAAGTCGAAATTTTCTTCGGTGATGGTGGCCGAGTACAGAACTCGTTCGAAATCTCTCTAATTAAGTCAAGCCACTTTTTCTACTTTATCATTTATCAAAGATGATTTGTATAAAGAAGTTTATACGCAAATTAAGTTTGTTTTGTAAGCGCGCTTTACCACGTACGCGATAAGGACAATCGCACCAAAGGTGATGTTGCTTTATCGTAAGAAAGTGGTTAAAGTAGAATTTTGGTTGTGTGCAAAATTNGCGCTTTACCACGTACGCGATAAGGACAATCGCACCAAAGGTGATGTTGCTTTATCGTAAGAAAGTGGTTAAAGTAGAATTTTGGTTGTGTGCAAAATTTTTGCGCGGTCAAAACAAAAGTCCTCGCACGCGTTGTTTGGTGTTGTGCCGCCAACCCGCGATGTTTTGGTTTGCTCTTGTGTGCGCAAACAAACAACAACAAACTTTGAACAACTTGGAAACTTCCTTGTTGAAAACAAATCTGGTGGTGATCCACAGTCTTGTTTTGAGTGAAACTCAAACAATTGTTTGTCAATGTTTCCAGGTTATCTTGTGATCTGTGGTTTGTGGGCAAATCACTTTTAATTGTCCTCGCTCGCCTCAAGCCAGGGTGGGTGGTGGGTGCAACCTTTTCCTTGTAGTTAGGAACTCGCGACCCGGCCAAACAGGTATGTTTTTCCGAGTAGGGGGAGGTAGTGAGCTGCCAAAATCCCTCTTTTTGCTACCGTCTTGGTTTTCCACACGTGAAAATTGACGTATGGATGCATACTGGGAAGTCGAAATTTTCTTCGGTGATGGTGGCCGAGTACAGAACTCGTTCGAAATCTCTCTAATTAAGTCAAGCCAGAAAAAGATGAAATAGTAAAGCGCGCTTTACCACGTACGCGATAAAAAAACATTCACTGCATACTTCAAGAAGCATTTGGATTTGGAGGAACGTGCCAACGTGCTCCTTACCACTGCGTACTCAAGGCCAAAGACAATTCATGCGTGGTGATGATACATGTGGGTGATTTGTTGGTTGCTGGCAGGAAAAGTTTTGTTTTGGGCAAATTTGCACATGAGCTTCGAAAGGTCTATGATATGTCAATGCAATTCTTGGAAAAACTTGGTGACGAAATCACCTTCCTGAGAAGGTTGTGTGTTCTTGCCAGCGATGGTCGGTTGACTTTGCAGACCCATCACAAACATGTGGCACAACTTTGCAAGCTGCTTGGGATGGATGTGAAAACACAGAACAAGAAAAGTCCAGGTCATGCCGACGTTGACCTGGAGGATGCTACAAATGACCTTTCAGGTTAGACTTAGACTGCAACCACGTTCAGAACTTGCGTTGGCATCTTGATGTATCTTGCCAACGACCTGCCACATTGTCATTTTGTCATCAGACATTTGTCAACATACACCTTGCATACCACAATGACATCCCAGTGTCTTTGAAATGGATGGGCAAGTTGAACGGCATCTACCATGGATACCCTAACGTTTCTCAGTGCGACAATGTTTTGGAGGTTTTCACGGATTCAGATTGGGCCAGTGACAGGGGAACGAGGAGAAGTGTCAGTTGCTGCGTGATGTTTTATGGATCCTGCTTGTTGTACTCAGCTTTTCGAACCCAGAAGGTCGTCAGCGTTTCAAGTGCAGAAGTTTACGCTTGCAGCGGTGGAGCTTCAGATTCAATACTTCTTGCAAGGCTGTTGGGTTGGTTGACTGGCCGCAAAACATGGATCTACATCTATACAGACAGCAGTGGGGCAAAAGGGATTTTACAGAGGCAGGGTGTTGGCAGGCTCAGACATCTCACCTGCCGCATCCTGTGGCTTCAAAATTTGATCTCTGCTGGAACTATCCGTTTGTGCAGTGTGAGCGGACAGGTGAATCTTGCTGACATTGGGACGAAGAGGTTGAGTGCTGCCAGATTGCGATCTTTGATGACTGTTTTGGGGCTTTACAACAGAACAGTGACGATCCTGGAAAGGTGTTCATTAAGAAGCGCAATATGCGTGCTCTGATTCGCGCCTTGAGCCTACTTCAGCTGCGGGGTTGTTCAGATGGCAGCTTACGGCTTACAGTTGGTTTTGTGGATGTTGTTGATTGGCATCTTGATGCTCCTTCCTTTGCTGGTTTCTTGATTCAGCTCAAGTGCAATGACAGCCGAATCTTTGGATGTGAATGAGCCCAACACATCACCAATGGTCACAGAGTGCCCTGTTCCAGTCCTTGCGCCTCATGCTCCTGTTTTTGCAGGCTCAAGTGGCAATTCAGACAGCTTTGCAGTCCCAACTTCAGGTGCGACAAGTTCCGCAGATGTTCCACTGAGCCATTCCAATGCAGCTTCATCGACTTCACCAATGCCAAGTCCAGGTGCAGTGGATGAATCTGGTATGCCAACATTTGAATCAGCCAACGAGTTGCCAATTCCAATGGAAGCATGGTCACCCTAAACAATTTTGACGTGGATGTGCGATCGTTGTTTACGTCGACAAGCAGCCTGCACAGACAACACGATGAGAACTTTGTATGCTTCAAGACCTGTTGTTCTGCGTGAAGTGATGATGGCATGCAGAAGTGGGGATGAAGCTACGCGCATGGCAGCTTCAGAGATGACACGTCACATGAGCGACTTGCCTGAGGATGAAGGATCCCCATCGCAAGACATGTCTGTGATCGATACGGCGTAACGGTCAATGCGTTGGATGATGCAGAACGGGCGGCCTATGAAGTTGGGTCTCATTTGGTGCAAACTATCAATGCTGCTTCCTCAAACTTCCATATCAATGCTGTGGCGGACGCTATGATCAACATGATCTCAAGCAACTTTGGTGAAGGAGGTGAAGAAGAAGTATCAGAAAGCGTTGCTGAGATGGAGACAGAAACCGTTGCCAAAACAGCGAAACGTGCGAAATTAGTGACCCTGAAGAGTGGAGGCTATACCATGGGCCTGAGGATGAGTCTAGCGATGGATCTGAAGGTTCATGAAGTGGGCAGTACCACAGCTTGGTAGCACCTACGGCTTGCTAGGTTCTAGATTGTGAGGAGATGGAACCTGACATAAGTTCCAAAGGAACTTGGGCAAGTAGTGGCACGCCTCTGAGCGCCCCCGCGGCACTGCTCAGGCCATCTACGTAGCTACTGTGATTTTTGTTTGGGTTTGCTGCTACATTAGCATTTGCAGCAAGGCGGGGTGCAAACCAGTGACGCATGTGTGTACATGTCAGTTGTTGCGTCTTGGTGCACCTCATACCATGTTTCAAATCACTATTTGTTTTTACTTCAGGCGCTTGTGTCTCAAAGCAAGAATTAGTCATAGAGACTTGTTTTAGATATAGATATACATGGTTGTGTGCGTCTGATATGTTTCAGTGATAAATTAAGGAACGCGAGCGTAACACGTTCGAGTGAGCTTCTGACAACGAATTAAGAGTGTGCACCTCCCTGGAAGGGATGAAACAGTTTTTTACAGTTTTCAGCGCCATGTCAAGCACGGAAACGAACAAAAAAAAAGACACCAGCACGCAAAAATACCAAACAACCAAGCCACTAAATCAGGACCACCGACATTCCTGTAACAACCTGTTCGCAAAACTGGGACCACAAACACTCCTGTAACAGCCAATCCACAAAATCAGGACAACAAACAATCCTGTTTATTTCTCGTTTCAATTTTTGTGAAACAACCAAAAGCAAAACACATCAGTGATGTCCATTCCTGCTGTTCACTGAATCATTTCATTTCCGGGCAGCTCTGGCTGGGCAGGTTGGAGGGTTTGAAAAAAAAAACGGTCTTACCCCTATAGTGCGCGACCCTCTGAAAACGAATAAAAACATTGTTATGATTTCCATAATCCACAAACTATTTCTCCAAGTGAAACTGACAAACTCAATGCAAGTTGGGATCTTTTGGGACTTTTGTTTTCAATCACTTGACGCAATGGTGTTGTTGGGTGGCTTGAGGCCATCTTTTCTCGCTGCAAGCCGGCATCAGGTTGGAAATACCACGTCAATTGATATGGTTTTTCCAACCTGATGCCGGCTTGCGGCGAGAAGCCGTGGCGAAGAAAGAATGGGAGGCGTTCAGCTGATCTGCGGTTTCGTGGTGAAATCTGCTAAAGTCAATGCCAAAAAACAATCCAAGGAAACACCCTCACCAACCATTGCGGGCCATTTTTACATCATCCCAGTCTTAGAGGTATATAAAAAAAATACTTAACCTATTTCATAAACCCCAATAAAGGATGGTTTTACTCTAACACTTGAAATAGTTTCCAATGTTATCCCACCCATACGGGTCCCACAACTATTGTAGAGCTTCGCACACCGGCGATGTTGTAAAGGGTCAAGGTGGAAGTCGCGCACTGCCTGATGAGCGGCGGGCCAAGGATAAGAAGTAAAACTAATCAATTTGAGCAATAACAATAATAGTCATATCATGTAATAAAAGTATCATTCATTTGATTTCCAAAATGAGGACATAAGTTGGAACCAAAATGCAGCGAATCATTATCTCAATTTCCTGTGACATCGGCGACAGACTTGTTACCGTAGATGAATCTGCGCAGGAGAAGAAGGCTGAAACTGCAAAGAGGCTTGCAGACTTGATATGATTTGATATGTGTTCCCAGTTGCTCCTGTTATCACAAGTGTGCATTTTGTTTGGCTGAAATGAGCAGGGTCGTATTGATATATATATATATATTGATGTATATTCAAAAGGACCGTACATATACATATATGTATGATGCAGATGATGCATGATGAAATTGTAATCCTGATTTTTGCGATATGCGAATATTCCGAAACATGGTCAATTTTAAGTACAAAAGCAATGGGTTCATGGTTCATGGTGCCACAGATTTCATGTTCAGTGCTGCGATGTGGCCCATCAACTTTGAAATCTACTCCTCAGCCAAAGGTTGAACGATTACAAGTCAGCACAAGTGCAACGAGTACATACTGTAGACTACATACAGTACTCGTTGCAGTTGTGCTGACTGTAGTGTACCATACTGTACATCCTGACTTGTACAATGATATCAAGGACATTCAAGGACCGTTTGACCTGGGCGGTTGATCGGTGACAACTTGGCTGGTTGTTGCTACGAGTTTCGTTGGATATTCCCACAATTTTCGAAAGGGAATGCACAGCCACAGTGATGCACGCATGTTGTAAATATCATCATGAATCTTGGAAGAAGGGCCACAGATCAATACTCGTATTATATACAATGCAGAAAGTATTCTCATACATATATATATAGCGTATACATATTCAAATTTATATACACCTGATGGGCAGTCTCAAAAATTCCAAGTTAGAATGATGATCCCCATAGGCGCATCTCTTCAGGGTAGACATGGGCGCAACAGACCGGAGGACAAAGAACTGGCTCTCCCAGGACCTTTTTCGCAGCGATGTTGGGGGAGGTCATAGTCGTATCTCTCCAGGGATTGGTTCAAAGGTGAATGCACTATTGCGGTGGTAGAACACACACACACACACTCACAGAGAGAGAGAGAGGTATACATATATAGATAATTGTATATATACATATATATGTATATATATATACACATACATACATACATACATACATACATACATACATACATACATACATACATACATACATACATACATACATACATACATACAATACATATTGCGCATTATACGTGCATATGATACTGGCAAGGTTTGCTTTTCACTAATTTGAGACTTGTTGAGGCTGGTTGAGACTTGTCGGAATAGAGTGTGGGAAAATCACCAGCGGACTCCACAGTTCTTAATGAACCCTTCGCGAATGCATCTCTCAAAGAAACAAACAGGGCTCTTCATGTTCTTAGTTTTGTTTCGAATTGTAGGGACAGAGATGAAGAATGCTGGAGTTTTGGGTGGGAATTGCAGGATTTTGTTTCACCGAACCATTTGCTGTGCTGCTGAGTATTATTTATTGTAATGAAAGCATAGAAGCCAATAAACATGCCATACCAGAAAGATATACAGAGACACAACTCCAACAATCACGGAAAGGGAAGTCCCCGATTGAACATTTGAACAGGTCATAAAGAGTAAGGAGTCAAAGACCACTGAAGCAGAGGCTGAGGACTGGACATGGGGAGCTAATGAAGGGTGAATCAAGGATGATCAGTATCCTTATTTCAGAAGGACATTTCCCTTTTTGACAGACACACACACACACACACATATATGTATATATATATATCCTAATTTCTGTATACATATCTACATGATAGATTTGCATGCAGCTGGGCCAGCTGGGGTTAGATCCCTTTGGGCCAGAGTCGTACTCCAAAGACGTCTTTTCGCCACAGGAACTTGTGAGGAAGTTGCAGGGGCTTTGCCGATGAAACTGCCGTGAAGGTCGGCTCTGCTAGAGACACTGCTAAATGAATTGAGTTTGTCTGAAAGTGGGGTACCCGCAATTTCAATGGATGTTTCCATATCCTCCCCGTCAAGATTTGGCAAATTTGGAGAAAATTAAGGGTTTTCCACGTTTTTGGACGAACAAACATCTGGCACTTGGATAAATAGCTCTTAGCTGCTGGATCAGCCACAATGGGTCAGGTCAAGAATGTCCTCAGCAGGATGAACAATGGCAACATTGAAGGACTGAAGGTTGGAATCGCAGCCTGAGCGTGCATTTTTTGGAATCAATTTCGATTTCGTCCAACCTCGGGCTTTAAAGTTCCCAATCTTGTTCATCCAGGTCCATTTGGGTCTGTTTGAAATCTAGCATGCATTTCTCTAGAAGACTTGCCATCTATGGGGGTAAAACCCCCACTTTCGGACACCCCCGGATCAGAATATACCTATTGTAGCCCAATTATACCCTCACTGTTGGTGGTTAAGTCCCCATGAAATCATCATTTTCAGGCACTTCTTGGCTTATACCCCGTGATCGAGGCCTTCACCTTCAAGGCCTGGATGGAGTTCAAAGTCATCGAAAAATCTGAGCGAGAGATCAATGCTGCCATCAAGGCAGGGTGAGCTGACCCTGGCCTGTCTCCCATTCAGAATGGGTTCTACCACCTATATGTGGTAAAGTTGGGGCCTATTATTGGGGTTACCATGGATTACCACAGGAATCTTCTAAAATGGAACACCAAAATGAAGAGACCCGCCACTCAAACACTTTGTCATTGGTGGGTTGTTTTGTATTGGGGGAAGGGAAGTATTTGTTTGCAGCTTGGCAGGGGGTAATGTACTGGCAGGGATCAACATACCTGATAAAGTTCTTCTTTCAAATCCTAAGTTCGGGGCCGGTCTCCAACAACTTAACAATTGCTTTTTAACACCACAAAGGAGTGCAAAAGCGTTGGGCTATCCCAAACCCCAAAGGGACCCAAAGGCATTTACATTTCTTTCCCTCCCGGAACCCTTGAAACTCCCCCACAAACGATACTTTCACGCCGCGGCCTCTGGAACCACCAAAAAGTAAACCCTGAATCCGAACAGGGAAAGCATGTCAGGACAGCCAAAAAAGCATCATATTGTTCCTGGCTTTTGAACAACGAGGAAGAACTAGCAGCTGCACAGCGTACCAACCGAGTGGTGTGCGTGCATGGGGAAACAGGCTCTGCAAAGAGCACGCAAGTTCCCCAGTAACTTGGTATGCAGATTGAATCAGCAAAGATGGGGATTGAACCAACAAGAGTTAGGGGTATTTCGGCACGAAAAAAAATTAGTTTCGATATATTCGTGCTGTTTTCTTGGTGGGTTAGAACTAGAGGTGTATCTGGGTGTCGATTTCCCGAAGAATCGAGGTTTGCTGCTGGCCTGAGTTTTCAATGACCTTACACCGAACCAGTTACAATTGCTGGTATGACCCTCTAGAAATACATCATGGCTCCAGACATATTTTGACATAGCTATATTGAAAATGCTGGACCATTGACTTTGATGCTTTCCCCAGCTATACATGCTATAAAATTCCATGTGATGGAAGAATACCTCACTGACCCTGAGGTCTTGCACAAGGTAATGCTCCCAAGTTATGAGTTGGTTTGTGTTCCCCCATTAGGTATAGTTGTAATCACCATAAATTATAGTTATTGGAATTAAAAACAAACTTAAGCATCATCGTTTTGGGGCCCCGTTTTGGGGCACCATTTTTTGATACTTAAGTCCCTACTGGTAGTGTATCCCACTATACAATCCCAGTTTAATCCCTGTCAATCCCATTATACAAGCATTTTTGCAGGTTATTTATATACCTACTAAATCCCACCAATTCACATTATTGCTGGTTACATGCCAATCAAACCCCACTAATTCAACTTTCGATGGTTACATTCTTTCTACATCCCTGTAAATCACGATTTTTGCTGCTTAATGTCCCTGGGTGCAAAAGTAATTAACTGGTACAAACGACGAATTCATCCCTACGAGCTCGCTTTAAATCACAAGTTTTTGCTGCTTAACATCCCATTCGCCATTTTTGCTGCTGAACATCCCTGGCAAGTTCCCATCAATGCACCATTTTTTGCAATTGATGGTTAAATCACGACCAAATCCCATACAATTACCACTTTTGCTGCTTAACACCCCTGTGAAGTCCATTTAATTAATCGCAATTTGCATTGTTTTAATCCACATTCAATCCCATTCCATTGGTCAAATAGATCCTTCTCCCTTGCAGTAAACCACCAATTTTGGATGGTAAAAAATCGTTTTCCCATCATTTACTCACAATTCAAACCATCATTGAACCATTACCCTCTTGTAATTCAACTGTTTGCTATGGAACACCGCACTTGTTGCTAAAACAGAACCTTTTGGTGATATGACTATAAACATTATTTTAACCCACAAACCCAGGGATTTTTTACCAAAGAAAATTCCAAGAACTAAGGCGAGAGTCCATGAAGGACGACGGATCTAGGTTCGGCGAAAGCCCCATGATCCAGAAACTCCGCAACTTCTGCGTAGGTGAACCGTGGGGTGGAGGGACAACCGGGACATTGCCCAATAGTTCGATGATTTTCCCGATCTCAAGCGCAAAACGACGAGTTTGGGGATTTCCGAGGGGTTTGCTGCGGAGATGATGACACTGAGCATTTTTCTTGGTCGAATGGGCCATCCTNCCCGATCTCAAGCGCAAAACGACGAGTTTGGGGATTTCCGAGGGGTTTGCTGCGGAGATGATGACACTGAGCATTTTTCTTGGTCGAATGGGCCATCCTCTGTTTCTAAAAACCCGGAACCGTTCGTTAGAGCAATAGAAATCTCCAGTTTTTGTTGGTGAAAACCCAGAAGTCCATATTTTCAGCTTGGAAGGCTCCCAAGCAAGACTGTCACATTGTGTACGCCCCAGCCATTGACCCCTTCATTTTGGGATTGCATCCAAAAATAANAGTCCATATTTTCAGCTTGGAAGGCTCCCAAGCAAGACTGTCACATTGTGTACGCCCCAGCCATTGACCCCTTCATTTTGGGATTGCATCCAAAAATAACATATATATATATATATGCATATATATCATTATATTTCAGTATCTGCAATAAGTAAACTCTGGCAACATCTCGCAGCGACCCAAAATTGGACAGGTTCAAACATAGCCCCTCAATCCGTGGATGCCAGTATCGCATATAGAACCCCAAACACCAACATCATAACTAGTGAT
>BGPT01000006.1:757079-781806 GCA_003297045.1 Symbiodinium sp. clade C Y103
CGGCTCCAAGGCGATGAGGTCATCGATGTGTTTGACTGCTGAGGCGGGGGGTTGGGCGTTGGAAGATTGTCGACATTTGATGAGATTGACGCAAATTTCGATGGGAAAACCTTCCATAAATGGAGGAGTTTTACTTGCCACGTTTGATTACCGGAGTTTTGCATAGACTGTGGAATGGCGAAGATCTCGTCAACATGGACCATTGAAAGGACATTGGAAACAACCTGATTTGTGACCCACTGGTAAAAAACAACGATTATTGAAAATCACCANAATGGCGAAGATCTCGTCAACATGGACCATTGAAAGGACATTGGAAACAACCTGATTTGTGACCCACTGGTAAAAAACAACGATTATTGAAAATCACCACTTCAATAGGTAGATCATCTATACATGGGCCATTTTCCATCTCTAGTTTATTGGGGGATAACCAACAACTTGTGTTTGGGGGGTTGCTGCGTTTCTCCCCNTTCAATAGGTAGATCATCTATACATGGGCCATTTTCCATCTCTAGTTTATTGGGGGATAACCAACAACTTGTGTTTGGGGGGTTGCTGCGTTTCTCCCCTACAATTTTTGACGGAGTCGGCCTTGGTTGGCCACCGAAGTACCAGTTTGTTGTGTGATTTCCTGTTTGGGTTTTTCACAGTTTCGTTGAGAAAAAACATGGATTTCCATAGCATGTTCCATTTCCACTTGATCTGTTTCCTTTGCCTAAACCGAATAATAAACCATCCCCAGCAAAGGTTTATGAATTTGGGTATACCGTACACCACTATTTGGGGGCAAAATCGCTCCCAAATGGCGGGTGAATGGAATGTTTATTCAGTTCTTCTTGGCTGACAAGATCCCATCTTTGATTTCCCGCACAAATTGGCTGAACATCACTTCAAAAAAAATGCCCCATTCGGCTTTACAAGACGTTAAGCGTGGCCATAGTGGTTGGCTAAAAGGTCTCCGCTTAATTGTGGGTTATCCAGGCAGTATCGCACAAATACACCAAGATAATTATGGGTGATCACGAAAAAATCATGTAGTATGAAACCCTTTTCCTTGGCAATCAAACCCGGTATATAATCACATGTATCCCCAAATCGGTCTGTCTGAAAATGTTGTAACCCCCAAATCCCATGGTATAAGGGATTTCCCAGCTAGCCATGTTTGATTCCCGAAGAGTAATCCTGAATGCCGTATTAAATGTTTCCAACATCACTTGGATAGATTTAGATGGGTCATCACTTGAATAGGCCACTGGTGGATCCAAATACTCCGAGTTTTCCATCAGGCTTGAGATGGGTTGAAACCACCAGGTAGTGGGGGGACATGACCACGAAACCAGGTGGATTTCCTTCATTTGGCTTGTCCAGAAACTAGGGATATACCATGATATACCACCAATTTCTGGTCATGAAACAATGGAGAACATGGGAGTGAAAATTGGGTTTTCAATGGTTTTCAACATTTTGCACCGACGCGATAAAAAAGAATGGGGTGCCTCGTCGAACAGGATTTCATGTGAATCAAGGCAACACAAATTCTCATATGTGATTTCCGCACAAAAGATATTAAACTCGGTCGATTGGATTCAAGCAAAAAAACATGTTCCCCATTTTGAGGATGTTGAATATCCCCTTTCACTGGTGAAATAGTGCCCAACTCCTGTAGATTCTGGGAGTTTCTTGGCAGGAGACAGGCCAAAAAAGACAATCTTGGTATCAGCTTGCTTCTGCTGGATGGTGAATCATGGTGGATGATGCATGATGGATGATGGATGATGGTTGGGAGTCTGAATCTTCATCACCTTGATGGGATAGCTAGACTCTGCCCGGGTTGAAAATGGGGACTTTCCATTTGGATCAGTTGGCTTTGGGTCGTGGGTCGAGTCTACATCTAATATATTGTGGAGAGGATTGTTGCATCATAGGAATATACTCATGGGTACTGTAGGAATAACTAAGGAATATATAAGCCCAGAGGAATTATAGATGTTTTTCATTTTTTTGGTACGATGGGATTTTACCCCTAGGTTGGAGGATAATTCTTCAAAACAACCTTGCAACTATGGAGATGAAGTTCTATTTGTTTATTTTGCTGCTTCTCAATGGATGGGTTGAGAGGAAAATCTTCACCAGAAAGCATGGTTGTTGACCGCTCAAGATATGTGTTTCCTTCGGATTTAGCGATGATGCTGGCCGTCATCTGCACGTGCTGGCCTGGCGAAAGCAGCCAAACATGGACGGATGAAAAATGGCCCACCCAGAAAGTCTTAGATATCCTTACAGAAAGTCTGCGCAGTTTTAGTCAACTTTCCCAAGTATTTTTGCGCTACAAAACACAAGAAATTAAGCATAGGAGCACATGTAACCCATGTAGATGCCTCATCTTTATACATCCCCCCTCACAGTTCAGGAATACTTGGACTTTCGCTTATTTTGAGTCAATATAATTAATTTGATATTAGTTTATAATCATCATCATCATCGGATATGAGCACAGAGACAGACATCCGGAAGATACCCCCTGCCAGGCGCTGCTACCGTACGACGAGAGGAAAGCCCTGTTGGCCAGAGATCCCTTGGCCTGCGCAGAAGGTTTCCACACCCTGGTCCTGCTTGTCTTGCGGCACCTCTTCGGCATCCGCTACTGTCGCAACTGTCCGGACTGCGCGCAATCCAACACCCCTTGCATGGATGCCTTCGGAAGCAACGCGACGGCCATGGGCGGCATCTTCGGCCGCATCGATGTCTTCGTCACCCCCTGCCTGGGAGCCTCGTCCTGCAGCGGCCTGTGTTTTGCTGTTGGGCTTAATAGAAAACAACATGTATAGGTTAATAACCATTAATCATGCTTGATAGTGGTTAATGGTTGATAATGGTTCTGCTGATGGTTTACCATCCGGCGTCATCAGCTCCGTGGCTGGCTGGAACATCCCCAAACTAATGGAGGTTCATAGCTGGGACATCTATAAATAGTGGTTACTTTCCAGGAAACCATGTTTGATTGCCAGAGGGTGTAGCCACCCAAAAGATAGACACGAAATTTGACCATTCTCTTGGTTGTCCGGTAGGCAGGGTTTTGGATTTTCCTCCCTTGGCGTTGAAAAACGTGAAGTTTCCTGACCATCATCAAGGATCATTGCGCCAGCAGGCCAACGTTGGTATAGGCCCCCATGTTGCAGCATCAGAAATTGCACATGCCCAGATTGTTGAGTCTCAAGCCAGTGAAAGGTTGAAGGAAATCCAGCAACAAGCTAGTAAATTTGCTCAGACCGAGAAGGATCTATTTGACCAATGGAATGGGATTGAATGTGGATTAAAACAGTGCAAATTGCGATTAATTAAATGGACTTCACAGGGGTGTTAAGCAGCAAAAGTGGTAATTTTATAGGATTTGGTCGTGATTTAACCATCAATTGCAAAAAATGGTGCATTGATGGGAACTTGCCAGGGATGTTCAGCAACAAAAATGGCGAATGGGATGTTAAGCAGCAAAAACTTGTGATTTAAAGCGAGCTCGTAGGGATGTTAAGCAGCAAACATGGTCAATTAATGAAAACGTGNCAAAAATGGCGAATGGGATGTTAAGCAGCAAAAACTTGTGATTTAAAGCGAGCTCGTAGGGATGTTAAGCAGCAAACATGGTCAATTAATGAAAACGTGCCAGGGACATTAAGCAGCAAAAATCGTGATTTACAGGGATGTAGAAAGAATGTAACCATCGAAANTTAAGCAGCAAACATGGTCAATTAATGAAAACGTGCCAGGGACATTAAGCAGCAAAAATCGTGATTTACAGGGATGTAGAAAGAATGTAACCATCGAAAATTCTGAATTAGTGGGGTTTGATTGGCATGTAACCAGCAATAATGTGAATTGGTGGGATTTAGTAGGTATATAAATAACCTGCAAAAATGCTTCTATAATGGGATTGAAAGGGATTAAACTGGGATTGTATAGTGGGACACACTACCAGTAGGGACTTAAGTATCAAAAAATGGTGCCCCAAAACGGGGCCCCAAAACGATGATGCTTAAGTTGGTTTTTAATTCCAATAACTATAATTTATGGTGATTAAAATTATACCTAGTGGGTGAACAAACCAACTCATAACTTGGGAGCATTACCTTGTGCAAGATCTCAGGGTCAGTTAGGTATTCTTCCATCACATGGATTTTTATAGCATGTATAGCTGGGGAAAGCATCAACGTCAATGGTCCAGCATTTTCAATATAGCTATGTCAAAATATGTCTGGAGCCATGATGTATTTCTAGAGGGTCATACCAGCAATCGTAACTGGTTCGGTGTAAGGTCATTGAAAACTCAGGCCAGCAGAAAACCTCGATTCTTACAACGCACATTTTTGAACCCACCAAAAGGTGTCTTTTTTCAATCACAATGTCTTACAACTTCGCATCAAAGACCACCTCTCTTGCGCCCCATGCCTTGCAATGATCATGAATCAAATCCGACAAAAAATCATAAAAGCCAGTGCTTATTCCCAGCCACCATCCAAAGATTTTCGCCCGCACAAAGATGTGCCAAACACGCAGCCAGGACGTGGTGCCTCTCAGGCCAGACTCGGAATTTGGATCAAGAAACTTCCGAATGTCTATGAACGAAACATGGGGCGACAATGCATCAGGAAATGTTTCGTCATCTCACGCCACAGAAAATGGCCACTTTTGATAGGTACTTCATCTGCAAATTGGAAATGGCTATAAAAAATCCTAGAACGTTTGCAAATTCAATCCCCGAATTTCACCCGCACCCATGATATGTCAGAACATCACCCTGTTCGTTGTATATCCCCTTATATCCGATTATATCCCAACATATCCCATGATATTCTATATTTTATTTCACATTTAAAAACATGATATTCCCATATTCTCACATTCTCATAGCTAATGAATGGGGATTCTTTGGAGTCATCTGATATGGGAACTGGGACTGACCTCCACCCTCAACCGGCTCCAAGGCCATCGCGATGAGGTCATCATAGATGTGTTTGACTGCTGAGGCGGGGGGTTGGGCGTTGGAAGATTGTCGACATTTGATGAAATAGACGCAAGTTTCGATGGGAAAATCTTCCTTAAATGGAGGAGTTTTACTTCCCCCGTTTGATTACCGGAGCGTAGCATAGACTGTGGAATGGCGAAGATTTCGTCAACATGGACCACTGAAAGGACATTGGAAAAAACCTGATTTGTTACCCACTGGTAAAAAAAACATGACTATTGAAAATCACCCCTTCAATAGGTAGATCATCTACAAGTAGTACCGCACAAGGCGGTGGCGGAAGTTTCAAAAATAGGAAACCTGTAGGAGAGGTTCGTTGCTGTGAATCATGGATGGCAGAGCGAACACACTAATGGACCGACAAGTGATTGGAGGCAGCGCAGTGAAGTTGTAAGTTGTATATGTAGTTGTGGTTGTAGTTGTAAGGTGCTTGTAGTTGTAGTTGTTGTAGTTGTAGTTGTAGTGCAGTGCAGTGTACTGTTGTTGTAGTGGTTATGGTGGTTGTAGTTGTAGCTGTTGTAGCTGTAGTNTGTAGTTGTAGTTGTTGTAGTTGTAGTTGTAGTGGTTGTTGTGGTCGTAGTTGTAGTCGCAGTCGTAGTGGTAGTTGTAGTTGTAATGCAATGCAGTGTTGTGTAGTGTAGTTGTAGTGGTTATTGTAGTTGTAGTTGTTGTACTTGTAGCTGTGGTTGTTGTAGGTGTTGTAGTTGTAGTTGTAGCTGTCATGTAGTTGAAGTTGTTGTGGTTGTTGTAGTTGTTGTAGTTGTCGTAGTTGTTGTTGTTGTTGTTGTTGTTGTTGTTGTTGTTGTAGTTGTAGTTGTAGTTGTAGTGATTGTTGTGGTTGTAGTTGTGGCTGTAGTGGTAGTTGTAGTGATAATGTAGTTGTAGTTGTAGCTGTAGTTGTTGTAGGTGTTGCAGTTGTAGCTGTCATGTAGTTGAAGTTGTAGTTGTTGTAGTTGTTGTAGTTGTAGTTGTAGCTGTTGTAATTGTTGTGGTTGTTGTGGTTGTGGTTGTAGTTGTGATGGTAGTTTTAGTGGTACTGTAGTTGTAGTGGCAATGTAGTTGTAGTTGTGGTTGTAATTGTACTTGTGCATGTACTTGTGCTTGTACTTGTAGTTGTGGTGTAGTCACATCCACACTTCAAAAGTCGACCCGAAACCATCCGTTTTTAACACTTTTGACATGGAAATGTGCTTCGCGCCACAACGGCGTCCACTTTTTTGGCATCGAATCGTCATCGAATCGTCAAAAAGTGTTCCGAGATACCCAGTTTTTTACGATTTTGATGCTTCGCGCGACATCTCACCTTCCAAAGCTGCTCCGAGGCTGACAGTTTTTAACACTTTTCACTTCCAAATGTGCTTCGCGCCACAACGCCCTCCACTTTTTCGACATCTCAACTTCCAAAAGTGCTCCGAGACCGACAGTTTTTAACCCTTTTTACTTCCAAATGTGCTTTGCGCCACAACGCCGTACACTTTTCTACAGCTTAACTTCCAAAAGTGGTCCAAGCATGAGGTGTTTTGTCACTTTTTACTTCAAAATGTGCTTCGCGCCACAACGGCGTGCAATTTTTCATGTCTCATCTGCTAAGATGTCTCCGCGCCCGCCGCTTAGCGAGCCTCCTTTTCGATCACAAAACATTGGAAAAACACAGTGTTTCGCGACTTTCCTACTTTTTCGCGCACCTGCATCTTCTCCCTTCTGACTTTCTCATCTTCTGACTCTCTCCATCTTCTGACTGTCTTCATCTTCTGACCTCTTTCATGGCAGTGCCTTTCTATCTGTCCATATTGTCGGAAGGTTTAGCTTCTAAACTTCCTTCGATAAATGGGTCATTTTCCATCTTTAGTTTATTGGGGGATAACCAACAACTTGTGTTTGGGGGTTGCTGCGTTTCTCCCTTACAATTTTTGACGGAGTCGGCCTTGGCTGGCCACCGAAATGCCAGTTTGTTGCGTGATTTCCTGATTGGGTTTTTCACAGTTTCGTTGAGAAAAAACATGGATTTCCATAGCATGTTCCGTTTCCACTTGATCTGTTTCCTTTGCCTAAACCGAAGAATAAACCATCCCCAGCAAAGGTTTATGAACTTGGGTATACCGTGCGCCGCTATTTGGAAGCAAAATCGCTCCCAAATGGCGGGGAAATGGATGGTTTACTTTTGCAGTTTTTCTTGGCTGACAACATGCCATCTTTGATTTCCCACACAAATTGGCTGAACATCACTTCAAAAAAAATGCCCAACTCGGCTATACAAGACGTTAAACGTGGCCATAGTGGTTGGCCAAAAGGTCTCCGCTTAATTGTGGGTTATCCAGGCAGTATCGCGCAAATACACCAAGATAACTATGGGTGATCACGAAAAAATCATGTAGTATGAAACCCTTTTCCTTGGCAATCAAACCCGGTATATAATCACATGTATCCCCGAATCGGTCTGTCTGAAAATGTTGTAACCCCCAAATCCCATGGTATAAGGGATTTCCCAGCTAGCCATGCTTGATTCCCGAAGGGTAATCCTGAATGCCGTATTAAACCAAGAGTCTGACCGCTTTGGACAGTAACTTACACGGCCCAATACCCACTTTGAAGTTGATTACCCTCTAGTAATCTAAGGTAGCTATGGAACATCACCATGTTCATGCGGCAAATCATCAGAACACATCTATACATGGCCAATTTACATTGTTAAGTTAAAGAATGAGTTAAGCAAATCCCCATGAAAAGACCCCCGCATTTCCATCCTCCCGTCCTTCTTGGATGTGCATCCCAGATAGTACTGTAAGTGATTCATATTTGTATACGGTGTATATATATATATATATAGACATTAAATATCCCATTATGACTGGGCTGGGTTAAGTATGTTGATTCCTTCGGTCTCCATGGCCCACGCAGGAACCAATGATCAAAAAATCGTTTGCCTCAGTGAGTCAGGCCGGCAGGCGGTGTACATAGTGTCACCCGCAGCGGCTCCTTTGTTAGTTTGCAACCTGGAGAACTTATGTAAATTCGATGCAAACAAGTACAATATGATTATATCATGCAAGTTTATACAAGTTGATACAATTCGTGTTCGCGTGTATGTTAACTTGTAACCTGGGAGCAGGAAAGCTTGAAGGTTGCCGACCTGCGCCGGCACCTGCTGTGGAGAATGAGCGAAGAAAATTACTTGACTTATGTTGTTTGTTTACTCTCTCGGGTCAATACCTGAGTTTCCTGACATGGGGGATCATGGGAAACAAGGTGGATTATTTTGGGTCATTTCTGGCTGGTAGCTGCAGAACGGATGGATTGGCATGTTTTCGAATTGTGGATCTTACGAATTTTGTTAAGTTACTTTAAGGAGTGAGTATGGCTAAGCCAAAAGGTGAAGATTGAACTGGACCACCTCGGTTTGTCTGAAAATGGTTGATTTCAGCCCCAAATGGTTTTTGCCCGCGACCTACACTCATGGTTCCATATGATCTTTGGCAATGATACACATTCCAGCACCCCACACCAAGACAACAGAAGGTGCTTCAATGGTTTTTATTTCTTGCATTTTAGGACATGGGATTGGTGGTTCAACCACCAACCACACATTTTGACTGGTCGTAATTTGTATTCCCCGCGACATCGCCATGGTCTACAAGCGTCAAGCGCCCCGTTCATGGCTTTGGCCGGGGGTCGCTGCAGCGCCAGCAGTGTTCGGCATCATTGCTTTGCTGGTGATGGGGGTGTGGAAACCCAGGGACAACTTTGGGATGCGACATCAGTTTCTTGAATTAGGAAACTCAATTGTATGTAAAAAAGGATCATTTTCCGTTGTCAGGTTTTTTTCATGGATGTAACCATTTATCACCATGGGTGTTGGAAACTGTCCATGAGTCAGAGGCAAACCGCAATACGAAGTAGCAAAAACCCATTGATTCAATAGGAATGCAAAAGAGAGTACCAATTTGTATTTTTCCGCACCGTCATGTTTCAATGGACATATGTGGTTTTGTTGGTATTTTAAGATTGGGTCATGATTTCATATGCAGTTGCAATGCGTTTTTGCACAGCTTGATATCATGTGCATGTCCAGAATGGCCGAATTCCAATTTCACGGGCGTGGTTCATTTCACGGTGGTAGCCGCAGCAAATGAAGACTTGGACAAGAAACACATGCGCTAAACATGGTAGTGTCATTTGCAAAAAAAAACCACAATTGATACGACTAGTTTTTTTCTTCATTTTTGGTTTACTGTATTCCTTTGCAATGTGCCGCTGACAATGGTCTGAAATTGCACATCACCTTTCACAGAAACAAACGAGAAGGATAGAACGATAAACCACAAAAGCAACCACTAAGACCATTTATGTTCTTTTTTGTTATATCATTTTCATTTTTGCAAGGAAAAACATCGATTAATTGGAGAAACTCGGAAAAAACACAAATCAACGCACTAAATCCACTCCCAAGAGCGGAGTCTCCTTTGATTATTTAGGGGGTTCCTCGTCATTGGCAACCCAAGTTATGATCCAAGATCAACGGGTCATTTTTGACAAGGTGAAATTGATGGTGAAAAAGGGTTCCCCGGTCTCTAGAAACGATAAATTCACTGGATGTTGAAAAAGTACAAGACATCCGAGAATATGGCAAACCCAATAACAAGCCTACCATTCGAGGATGGTTTATCGGTTTATCCCACCCATTTCTGATAGAATTGGGGATTGTTTTATTGTTGGGAAATCAGCAAAGTGTTAGTTTGTTTCGGATCCAACTCTTGGTTCTTTTGGATGGAATTGGATTGCAGATGCCTGTGTCATCCCAATAGTTGGGCTCCCCAATTCTGAAACATTGGGTGTTTAAATTTTAGACCCAACCACAGATGAACTGGATACCCATCCCTTGTTTTTTTGGACAAGCAGCTAAACTGATCATAGTGTTGATGAGCTATTTATACCTACGGATATATCTTAGAGCGACCACAATTTATCCATATCCCATATTCTGGGATGCTACATTGGCTGGATCCCATGTCACAACGGTCAGTATTTGACTGGTCAAAGCAGGCGATTACGTGGCGGTTTTCAAGCCTTGCAGGCAGTCGGATGGGCTCCCTGGATCCCGTCCTGTGGCACTGGGTCCCATCCTTCTTGGTAAAAGTAGGGATTTTCCATATACCTGGGGTAGAATATGGTTACCCAGTGACAATTCCTGGGATGCATCCTCACCTTAGTTGATAAGATCGTTGTATGGCATGTTTTTTTTTTGTGATTTCCCATGGGACTATTATGGGTTTTTCTGTGACACAGGTGGGGATTCTCCATGGCCAGGTTTGATTCCATAGCTGAAAACCACGGGGAGCAGGCTTCACAAGGAAACTGAAGGGAGCATCGCTGAATGCTCCTGTGAGACGAATACTTGCAGCTTGAGCCATTGAACAAACATGTGACCCCAAATCCGGATATGGTCTGATTGTTTTTTTTCTACTTTTCAACCATGTTTGGGATCATGATCACCAAGGGTGCATGTATTGTTGTAGGTGGCTCCACTACTGGACAGATCCCCGGAGTCAAAATTTGGGTCTGGAACTATTGGGAACCCGCTTAATACAATTCGTTTATTCTTCATTATCTTCATTCATCGAATTCTTGACAATTATTGTGTTCATTTTGAGGTCTCAAAACGTTTGAGCCTTTGGGATTCTCAAATTGTGTTTCAATTCCAACACCTTGACCCACCTGTTTGAGCATTGGCTATTTCAAGCGTGACTTTTTGAACATGTAGTCGTTGGTTAATTCCTCCAACTATTTTTCCATCCCTAGACTCCCATAATTGCCTCAAAGATTTGCAAGGAATCTCCAAATTTAGGTTTGAATATGGCATAGGTTCCTTTAAATTTTCTCTTGAAATCCATCTATCCCTTGGTTGAATCCCATTTCTGAGGTGAAATTCTCCCCAGTTTCATCCACACCATCCACTTTCCACCATCCTGGTAGGTTTTCACCTCGAGTCCCCTCACTGGTTCAGTTGGAGCAGGCGGCGATGTACCACCGGGGCCCTGGTCATCCCAGCTGAATCGGATTCCGAAGATGGGTATATCAAACCCCATGGGGCAATAGAAAAGTAAACTAAAACTATTGAAATAGTGATACATTGCTTTTCGCACTTCTTTTTGTTGGGTTCCGTGCCATCCTATGCCTATTAACAGGGGGATGACTAGTCCCTTTTTTGTATCATCAATGTTTTGACTATGTCACATGTAGAGTTATGGGCTTTTAAGATTGTGTCACGAATCTTTTACTTTTTTTCAAATGGATGATGTATGAAACCATCCAATTCATGCGGTTGTCTCAAAATAGAGGGTTCACCTTCACATACATGGCCACCAGATAAAGGGGAACACCGTGATAAACCATGGGGGTATCCCAATCCCCGAATTTGAGCTATATACCAATACTGCCAATACTCAAAAAGTGGACTTTAGGGTTGTGTCAACAACTTTTGTGTACATATTTTTTGATCGAATATTCAATGTATGTGTTATTATATACGTATGAAACCAAAGCTATCCAATCTGTGGCTTGCACAGTCTTATATAACACCTTTTTTGGCAGGTGGTCCAAAGCCCAAGATTCGTTTTATGAACTGTTTCCTTTTCTGTAGATGACAAATCGATAAGTTCGTTACATTCTTGGATTTCGATTGGAAAAGAGAACATTCAAAAGGAGCCCTCATATTTACATGGAAAAATCAGGATTTCTTTTGATTTGTTCCCTTTAAGTTTAAACAAATCCAATGATTTATTGTTTCTTTTCCCTACTCCCCGAAGTGCAGGAGTCCTGAAGAGCCTGCAGAGGCGTCGAGTCTGTCCTCCCTTTTACACCGAAGAAACCTCCTGGGTCAACACATGGGGGGCCTCGACAGGATAGCTAAGTTGGCTTGCACCTAGGCAAAACCATTTGATTTATGGTGGATCTACTGAACTTGGGCTTACAAGTCAACTTTGAACGCGAGGTTGAATTTCATCCCCTGAAAATTAATACCTCCAATATTCGGGACCCGAAAATGAATAGCCTTAATACATTTCCACCACTTTTTTGTTTGGTATTTGATGTTGAGTGGAAGAATCGAGGTAGGTTTAGGATATGCGATGAAAGAAGTATGAAGAGTGGTAGATTTAGCCAATTTTAGCCATCGTTGGTCACATCACATCTCTATTTTTGGCTGGTTCGGCCTCAACTGTGTTGGCTTGGGTGTCAAAAGAAACACGCAAGACAGGAGATATTATGATATCCCTACCATGAGTTGGTCCAATCCAGAAACTTGTGGCAAGCAACTTACAGCAATCAAACCTGGCTGGCCCATCTCCCTTGAACGCAACTCATTTTCCGGTCCTTTCCATTAAGAAAGGGAAAATCCCCAGCCACGTCAGATTACCCATGTGGTGCTGGCTACGCAGGGCCAGCAACAAACAGAGCCACCGGCAACTGCGAAACGCCCTGCAGGCCACGGGTAGTGTAGAGAATGCCGTGGGATGGTGGAGAAATTATAAAGACCTTACAGCGACGTCACGAAAAGAATAGTAGGTACTGGTAACTATGCCGCAATGACATTTTTTCGGGTCAGTGAATTGGTATAGTTTTGTCCATACACCTACATACATGGATATACATACATCATCAGACATCGATTTGCCCTTGTAGATATCATACATGTACAAGTACACAAGCGGAGTTTTGTCATGTTGAAGGTTGTCCCTTGTTTTAAGGATACATGGCCGGCATGGCACCAAAAGGTACATCCTTGCGCAAGGTATTTGAATCAACTGCAGACCACGTTGTTGGTGTTGCCAGAATCAAAAGAGATCGACAGCTTGTGACACACACACACATGACAATTTCCATGAAGGGAATATTCAATATGAATATTTAGACTATGAACATATGTTGTAGAGTGAATAGTTCATTGGTATATGGTAGAAACCATGAAAATATGCAGGTTAAACATTCCACATGAAAACAACACTTGCGGAATATTCTACCATGTACGCAAGGGAATCTGAACAGAGGAAGCATGTGAGGACAGCCCAAAAAAGGATCATATTGTTCGTGGCTCTTAAAGAACGATGGATAATCGAGGCACAACTTTTTGAGAGGCCTTCAGTTCACAATCTTGAACCACCAACTTTTTTCTTTGTGTTCACGTGATCATCCAATGCAGCGATACCCAGCTCTATGTTCTTTGACCCCGCCGGCCCTTGCCGCTGGACAATCGGGGCCCCAAAGATTTGGTGGTTGATCCGACCCAAAATTGCACATCGTTATGGGTCGAGGACGTTTGCAGCAACGGGACCTCATACCATCCAGGACTGAGCCGCTTTGTAACGGGGGATTCAAGCAACACCAGGGGGTATAGCACCCCAACTGTATGGTCCCAAATATGTGAATATCCTCAGTAAACCATGGTTTCTTGGGCATGTTGAACATCAGGGGATGTGATTAAAACAAACGCTTTGGACATTGTTTTCTGTTTAATCCAAAAGCATGAACTTGCCAACAACTAATGGGCAAAATTAGGATGAACCCTTGGATTTCCCGCCATCAACTTGCTTTCCAGCATGGCTTTCAACGCTTCCCAAATGGTAAGTCATTGGGGTAACCACCCCGACCAGACATGGATGCTGTACAAACCATGCTCAATTGGAGGTTCTGGCATGAGTTTACTGCATTTGTGCACCCCGGGGTTGAGAAACAGAGATTAAGACCTTATCCACAAAAATGGGGTCAGCCAGCAGAACTTTGCTGTTTGATCAGCAAAAACAGAGCTTCACCAACAAACATGTAGTATCTAAACCCACAAGCAAACAATAGGAGAGATCCACCAATAGGAGAGATGTGTGCTTCACAAGGGAAAAGCAGGATTTGACCAGTGCGAATGGGTCTAGAACCAACAGAAATGGAGTGTAGAACCAGTAGCTGGTCATGTTCCTTTGCTCCACACCAAACAACAGTGGTAACGTTCTCAGTCGTGGTGAAAATCGGCCTCCCAGGCAGGATGATCCAAGCTGTTGGCCATGAGAACAGACACAAGAGAACATGGATGAATGCCACAGATACCTTGCCGGTTTATGGTCATGTAATCCATCAACCAGAACATACCCATATCCGTGAAGTTTAGCCCATACTGGTTGATTCTCCACTGATGGGTCTCTGGTTTTCAGGACTGCTTTGGCAACACCACGATAGTGGCAGCTCGCGTCAGGGTCCCGTGGCTTAGTGTTTCTGTGCACTGGCTTCTTGAGTCTTCTGAGCAGGATTTCTTTGGCAAAAATTGAGGTATGTGCCTTGAATATACAATGAGAATCTTCAATCCTAAGTGGTCGCTAAAATGATGGGTGATGGCCATGGCTTTGTTTTTTCCCAAGAATGCTCCTCCGAGATTAATCCAGTCGAACTGGGCATATCCGAGTCTGGAGTGAATGCAAAAAAGGGAAAACAAATGAAGCTTGAACTTCAATTATACACAGTTAAATCTGACATGGAAAGCAGGATTTTGGAGGCATCCCTTGTTTTCAGACACATCCATTTCGAATCTATTCAACAGAAATGGTGATGTGACCAAGATTCCACGTGGATGATTGTTGACAGCGGCATGCCAGTTCTCAATGACATGATCCCACGAATTAGGGACGGTGACCAGTGGAATGCTGAAGATGAATTGTGGTCAGCTCAGTAGTGACAGCATTGTTTTTGCACTATTGTGTTTCACATCAAAACATAGATCGTTGAATGGTGAAATCTAAAGAATATGGTCGTGCCATCGTGGCAAACAGGATGGGGCCGGATCCAAGGTGTTCTATATATCATATCTGGCAGTGTGGCTGACTCCTGTAGGTGAAAAGCACATGGGAAGATCACTGAATTCTTTTTTTTAGGTGTCATGATTTCCACAAGACTTCCTGGTCCAAGGATATTTTTCAGAGGCCATTTCCTGGCGTCAGGTCATTGAAGCGGTCTCCAGCTTGCCCAGTGGGCCACATGGCCCAGTGCCGTGAGCTCGAAGGTGTTTACGGACCAGGAGTGCTGATCCTCGAATGACTGACCAATGAAACATATCCAGTCGTTAGGATGAGATCCACTGCACTCCAAGAATTGGGCGAAGGGGAACTCCGTAGAAAAGCCATATTTTGTTTTGGAAAAAACCATGGTGTCCTGTAGATTTTTCTCTGAAACCAATTCGTTCATCCACTCATCCTGCGAGGAGGAACTGGTACAACCTGAGGTTCGAGAGTGACAGCTGGTGGTTATAAACCCTGGGTTGCATGGAACATCCACGTCCTCGGAAAAGAAGTGGCTTCGCAAAAGGACACAGTTTCAACCCAGACTGTTTATAGGAACAAATTTCGGGATATTTCCAGAGGGTCCTTGAAGATGTCCGTCTTTTTTGGGATAGTATCAACAGGTTGCTTTTAGGGAGATTTAGCAGGAAACCACGTAACATGAGGGTTTCCTGTCGATTTTCCCTTGATCGAATGGTCGGATTGAAGTGGTCCACTCCAGAAGTGGTGTTTGCACACCTTTGTGGGGCACATTATTGCAATCCCCCATTTTTTATGAGCAAAGAAAGATGGTATGTTTGTTGATCTAGCATGAAGCAGTCTGTATACCCATGAATATTATGGCACATTCTGGCAAATTTCCACATTTTTAGATCGAATGCCAATTTCTGGGTACTTCTCATTCCATTGATGGACGGACACGCCATGTTTCCGCCAACTTTTTGTGGTCGGAAGTCGTTGCTGGACTGCGCTGCTTGGCTGCCAGGGCGGCGTACGGCTGCGCGCTGGAGAGGTTGGGGACAGGGAGTTCTGTGCCCGGGACCGGGGAAGCTTAGCAGTTGGTTGATGTACATTGTACTACCCTTCACATGTATATATATAGATAGATAGATAGATAGATAGATAGATAGATAGAGATTAGATTGTCATAATATATATATATATACACATGCAAATATATAAAAAGAGGATTATCATCATCCATGAACTGGAAATCCCCATGAAAACCAATCATTAGCAGTGCTCGCCGATTGAAACGTCAAATTTGGCTACATCACCATGGTTTATCATCACTTTCCCCATTGAAATTGCATGACATGACAATTCTTGGGTATGGTTCATGTGGGACTCTTCCAGGATGTTTTCCATGTCTGAACCAGTTGCAGCGTTTTAAAGTCGTCGACTCGTGGACCCTTCGAGAGTTCGTTTCAGCCATGGCGTCTCCACAAGTGCAATCTCCAGGTGGGTAGTCGGCAGTGGCAGTTTGTTGTGAGTTGAAATCCCATGACTATCCCATTATTATCCTATTATGATCTCCTTATATCCCATTTAAAAATCATTTATCCCATATGGCATTGGGTGAATCCCACATCAATACCTCATTGATCTGGCTAAGAATTCTTTCACAATACTGTCAACGATGATGATTTACGGATTCGGGAACAAGTTCAGGTTGGAAAATTCACCAAGGTTAGTACAGGGTGATTATTTCCGGCTAGTACAGAGTGATTTACCTCAGATTCATGAAAAACTTTGTGGAGATTCACTTGCTTGTTGGTATTTATTGAACATCCAGAAATCTCCAGAATATTTGATGCGTTGCTTTCCGGCTACTTGGAACCACTCGACCATACAATACTGATGGGGAGCCAAGGACGATGGCAGTGAGAAATTTCAAACTCCATTTGGTTGATGCTAAACAAAGGCGTTCTTAACTTACTAGTTGCCTAATCGTTATCAACTGGTGCAGGATTTCTTCCATCCATAATATGTATAGGATTATCATAAGAAGCAAGCCTCATCTGGCAAGTTTCCACTAGGTTTTAGTTCCACTGCTCAGAGATGGTGATGTCGTTCCTCATTATACCCAGTATTTGTTGGTAAGAACCAATATTCTTGGCAAACCCTCAAACGAAATCCCCAGAAAATGATCATAACATTTGACATGGCATAGGTTCTAGAAACCATCCCCCCATTCTAGGTTCACTGTCAATGGATTAGTTTAAGGGAACATCTTTACCAGAAACCATCGATTTTCCCAAGAAATATGGGGTTTTCCTGTAATTTTTCCCTTAATCCACTCCATTGATATTGGCTTTACCGTATCAACTTCAAGAAATTCGGAAGTTCCAAGGTCAACAGTGGCAGCTGGTCCAGGGCTTCAGCAACTTGTCCCTGCAAACTCCTCAGCTCCAGCCACAGTCGCAGGTGCCACCCCAGGTGGGGAAAAAACGGCTGAAACTTCCGTTCGTTTGCAGCTTTTAATAGGAAAACACTCAGTTTTTAAGCGCAAATTTTGCTGGTTCTGATTATTTTGGCTGTTTCATTCCTCTTCTTTCCCAACTCAATCTGGAGTTTGGCCGTTTTTTTTTTGGTTTATCCTCCTTTTTTTGCAGAAGAACATCAACTGGGTACGGGTCACAACCAGCCTGCTCATTTTTGGGATGTGAAACAGGGTATAACACGGGTATCTGCAAGAACGATTGCTAAGTTGACTTATGACTAGATTAGCAATAGGTTAAACTGGATAGTAGGGTTTCTAAACCAACAAACATGTCTAACTAGGGGGCTTTGCCTTGTAGCGATCTGTACCCTGCCCTGCAGGTGGTCCAGGGATTCAGCAATTTGGGGTTGCAATCCCCACAGCAAGCGCAATGGCAGATGCTAAGTCAGATGCAACCCCAGGTGCATGGCTTGAAACTGGTGAACCATCTATGTAGGTATGGGTCAAAATTAGATACCCCGAACAAATTGGATGGTTAATACTTAATACTAGAGATACACCAAAATCTGTGGTTCTACTGTAGGGCTTGAATTTTGGACTCATACCATTTTTTTTGCTGGACATCATGAACCAATCAATGATGAGAGCTGTTGGATTGGTTGGGATTCCTCTGAAGGAGATGATCACCACTGGTCCAAATCAAGGGCGAAGCTCAAAGTTTGGAACCGTGGAAAACATACTTATTACCTATTTCCGTTCATTTTCTGCGCTCAAATCCAATTTTCGCCGTTCTAATTTTAATCGACTCCTGATTTGGGCTAGTTTTTGGTCATTGTTTTGGCGGCGACATGGTCTCTTGATACTCCCCATATGGTAAGATCTACGGGATTGAAAGTAGTTGATCATTGGGGATACACAAATCCACTATGACGTCAAATGATTGGTGACTGGGATACAATCCGTTGATGGATTCACTGTATTCCTTTTAAATCCATTAAATCCACACATATTGTGAATGAATGCAAGCACCCACCCTTAAAGAGTCAAGAGTTCTTTACCATCATTTACATCATTTTAGTCATGCTTCCCTTTCTATCCAATTGTTTTCAAAAACAAATGGAGGTTTCCTAAAATGGTGGTACCCCAATAGCTGGATGGTTTATCATGGAAAATCCATCTATCAATGGAGGATTTAGGGGTTACCACCGTTTTAGGAAACCTCCAAATGGGGACAATGTCGGTAAAACAATGCCATAACCCATCCCCAATTTCACCATAAATAGTTTGTATAACTCCTTCCCAAATGGGTGGTTTATCATTGTGTTACCCACATTCGATGGGAGAATCACCCAAGACCCTGCCAGGTGGTCTCTCAGCTCCCCAGCCCTGGTCTGCCTGGGCCTGGGCCGCTGCCCGCCGCGAGTTCCGTGCAGCGCCTGCGGCTCAGTGCCGCGAACGCTGCGACGGGGACCGCGACGGAACGGCTGGGTGCGTTGATCGTGACGGTGACGGAAGGCAGTTCCTATGATCCCATCTTTCAACAGGTGGAACAGACCGATGATCAAGGACTGGGGAAAATGGGGGAAAGATGTGGAAAAAAATGGGATGCGAAACAGGGAGGTTTGCCCAGCAGGAATAGGGGTTTCATCACCGATATGTAGAAAAGGACAGCAAAGGGACCGAGTGGATTTCTGGCTGAAAAAGGCATGCATGTAAAAGTCAGACCATGCCGTGGGATTTGAGGGGAAAAAACATAGGTACAGCAAAGGGAAAAATCTAGAAAACCAATGGGGACCAGAAAGAAGGTTTGGCTAATATCCATTAAAGCTTCCTGAAACTTGGTTTTTATATGGGATTTACGGATATTGGAGCCTTGGCTGTGCACCCCCTATTGGTTTATAATCATAACGGGTTATACTGTATCATCCAAATTCATCCAATAGATTGGGGATTATCATCATCCATTGTCGGAGTCCCTATAACCATGGAGTGACATGTCAGGTTTTGAACACTGCTCATGTTACCAGGGAATATCCTTTGGCAATTTAAAATAGCTACAGAAATCACATTTTTTAGGTAAATCATCATTTCTATCATCTATAAACGATGAATTTTCCAAGACAATGTTGAATTATTGAAAGGCACGGTTCGATTATCACCGTTCTATCACCATGTTGGTGAAGGCACCATTTTTCTCAGAGTACCATCCACATTTCCTACAGTATGTAGATAAAAACTATATCTCAACTGATAACTGTGCCTCTAAAAATGATGGCTAAATCATGTCCAACCCCAATTTTCCTACTTGGAGGATCATCCCACTTCGTAAGTGGTTAATGACCCTGGTTAGTAAGTCCCCATTTCATGGAATGATCCCATCTTGAAATGGCTTGGAACTATGGTTACTTAGCAGGTACGATCCGTGGGATGATCCTCCAAGTAGGAAAAATCCGTTCAAAAAAAAACGGCTGGAAATCATCGGAAATCCCTCGCAGCTCGTCTCCCAGGAACTTGTGTAGCCACCTACCGCGTGTCTCTCACCGGCGTCCAGCAACTGCTGTCAGCCCTGGAGGGACGATCGCTGGCAACAACTGGGGACTTGGGGGAGTTGGTGACGAATCTGCAGCAGCTGCCAGCTGAGAAGGTGCGACGGCTGGGTTTGATGTGGTTCAGATATATGGCATTACTAATGGAATTGCAAATTGTAAGGTTTTAGTACATTATTAAGTAGAAATATTGTGGATGTGTTGATAAGATATAATAACATGGAGAGTATTGAGAAATAAAGGAATTACTAATATAATAAAATATATAACGGGAAGTATTATATATTAATTGGATGGGTTATATATCAATATAATGTTATCATACATTAGTAACATGGGGATGATATATACATATATACAATGGAATTACTGATGGGGTTGGCAATGGGTTTGACAATGAGTTAATGATGGGCAATGATGTGTATATAAGGGGTTTCAAAAAATGGGGTATACTGGTATACTACCCAAGATCAGCAGTTTTGATAGGTAAAAATATGATGAACCCGTGGATGAAATGGGGTAGCCTATCTTTAGACAAACCATATGTAAAAACGGGGAAGATTGATACGTAGTGGAGTCTGTAATGGGTTACAATGGGTCCGGTGTGTCCAAGAATGGGGATTGATTGCCAGTCAATGCTCAGCTACTAAGGAGAATGATGATACAGCAAGGGATTTGGGGATACCCTATCTCCGGACAAACCCATGTCAATATGTAACAATGGAGTTAATTGTGATGAACGGACGATTGATTTTGGATTACCAAAGGGTTAGTTGGTACATAGCCAGCTAAACTACAATATATGTATATATATATATACAGATGGCAGACACCTCTGTTTAAGAAGGTGTATATTTGGATATCCAAGATACTTGAAGATGGTTCAATAGGCAGAAAGACATGATGTATACCCTCTGGTAAACTAGCATAGCTATGTAACAGCACCATTTTTCATAGGTAAATCAACGAACTATCGCCATTTTCAATAGCTACGTAACAAATAACCAGAGAGTAACCCAACGCAAAAGATGCGCAAGGTGGTCTTCAACTGGGAATGTTGCTCCTGCTGCAGCCCTTTGGCAGCAACCGCGACGTCTTGGCGTTTTTTGGTTTGGATCTTTTTTGGATCCGTTGAACTTCCGTTGGTCACTTTTTGGATGATGATGGTGATGATGATGATGACGACGACGACGACGACGACGACAAAATATGATTTTCAATAAATTTGAACTAGAAGAATTCTGAGTGTCAATAATCACAGGATTCGGTATTGACTTGTCAAGAGACATACCTCACAATCTGGGTTATAATGTTGAACACGGACGATTTCACTAAGTGTTCTGTGGTTAAATTCGAGCACACAAAAATGAATACTAACCGGCTGACCGGGAAACCAAGATGAACCCCCCGAACATAGGGGCCCTCGAAGACGACAAGTTATCCAGGGGTGGAAAGCGCATTTCTGGTTGTATCCATGGCTTTGCGATCAAACATCATTAGACAAGCAGATGTTTTCTGGAGAAATCTCAAGAAATCGGTAGAATTCGTGGAACAGGGCAATTACCGTATTTCCATTCATCCCGGAGTAACATGTTCTGAGGATGCAATGATTATGGTTCTACCCATTGACAACCCCAGCAGGTTTGAAATCGTTTCTTTTCTGACTAGTCCAATCAACATTTTTCATGGTAAAACCACGATTTGATGCTTACACCCCATAAAACCTGATATTGGTGTTTCTAGATCCCATAATTTGCCTGCAACGTCACCATTGGGGTTGGTTTGATACCCCCATTCTTATTGCTTCAACAGTGATTTTCCATGCATTTCCTGATCTATTTTTGGTATTTATGCATGAATGTCCATGAGAATGTCCATGATTTTACATGATTTTAGTATATTTTAATGTTGCTATTTCTTTTCTTCTCATTCATCAAACAATCAAGATTCATTTTTGTTCTTTGCTGTTAAACTGGTTGAACAAGTGGGGGAAGTCCCTGGGTTCCCCAGGTGAACGTGGCTTCCAAACCTTCGGTGCACCCAGCTGTGGCGAAGCCACCTTGAAGCTGGCGAAGGTGGCGTTGGATCGGGGTGACTTGGCTCAGCACGGAGATAAATTATCCATCTATTTGATTTTATTTGGGTATTCAATGGATATTCATTTATCAAAACTTATAATATGGATATTATGTATAATGGATATCATATAAAAGTTGATTTGGAGGTTTCCTAAGTCATATGGGTACCCCCCAAATCATGCATTTATATATGGGATGTTCCATGAAATCAACCATCCAGCTATTGGGATACCTGTATTTATGGCAACCATTGATTGGTGGAGCTTAATCCAGCTATTAGGTGATATTCATTTTTGCTGGTGAATCCCTATCCTTTCTCGGTGAAACCCATTGTTTTCTGCCTTTTTACTACATACATCCCATGTTTGGTGCAAGGTGGGACCAACGATAGCTAACTTGGTGCAAATCACTTGGCTAACAAAGGTTTATGGGGGCGACTTAACCATAGTATTCATGGGCTTTGTAAACCAACAAACATAACTTGGGGGCCTCACCTAGCGTGGGGACTTCAAGCAGCTCAAAGCAAGGATATTGTGGTAATACATCACCTAAAATGGATCTAAAGATGATAACCTACCATTGATTATATATCGATGTGATAATGGATTATATCGATTTTTGCGATATTTAATATCACCTAAAATGGATTATCACGTGGCTACAATCACATCTACTACCTTCTGGTATATGAACATAGCTCTTGAACATGGCCATTCATGGTTGATTTACCTTTGAACCATAGTGATTTTCCATAGTTATGGCACAGATGACCAGAGAGCAATTTAAAAAAGAACAATCCTATCCCTTCAGTTGGATCCCAGCATTTGTTTGTAAACATAGCATGGGTTCCTAAGAAAATTCTGATCAACATCCCGGTGTCGCTACCTACAATGGAAGTATACAGTTCCATGCTTCCGGTGAATTGACGCGGGTTAGGATCTTACCTTACTACATATAATTGTGGTGTTGACGCAATTGGGTACAGGGTAAACCCAATTTGGTGCTTTAAAACCTCAAAACATTACAAACATACTGGAGTGGCAGATAGGACATAGAACAAAGCCTGACGGCGGCACCGTGCTGAGATGCCGCCTTCTCTTTCTGAACTCCGCATGTCAAAGCAAGCTTTGATTGCCATTGGCCATTAACCTGGAGTTGGCTCCCCAAAAAATTGAGCCCTGACATCTCCCGTTAAATCCGCCAAGTCCCAACTCCCGAGGGTCAAACCTGACCCCTGCTCCACCTATCTCCAGAGGATACATGGTGATGTTCAGTGACTTCAGCCTGAAGGCCCTCATTGCCTCCTGGAATTCCGTAGCTCGACCGCCGAAAAAAATGGAGGGATGGGTGGCGGCCTCACCGGCCGACTAAAGGCCCATGTTTCTGCTGATTAGGAGGGGAGAACCATACCAAAAAGGCGAAGGACTTATTTCAGATTTGGAGGTGATTTGACCCAGATTTTTTTGAAACTCAGGTGGCAACATGACGACTCAACGGGAAAAAAACACCATGACTTCAAGGGCTGATGGGATTTTTGGAGCACAGGACTACTTCGGTCCAAAGCCCTTCCAACAGACGGGCGGCTGCAGCGGTCGGATCCGATTGAACTTCGATCCTGAGGTGCTGCCACTCGGTAGAGGGTACAGATGGCCAGTTGAGGGTGACAGTGTATCGGCATGTATCGGCATGTATGCCTTGTGATTGGAAATCAAAAGCTGGGGGCTGGGGGGCTAACCACCAAAAATGGCGGTTGAATCGCCGGTGGGGATATTTGATGGGATATCTTGCCAACAATTTGGGCTTGTCCAAAAATGTTTGGGCTTGTCCAAAGATGTCCGGGATACCCCAAAACGGCAAATTTGAAAAGAAACATCACGATAAACCATGGGACTTCAGGGCATTCGATATTCAGGCCAACCCAAATCATAATTTTCATTGACCCATATCATATGTAGGCTAGCAAACTCCTGGGCGGTTTCATTGGGGGAGTTACATTTCTGATAGGCCGCATTGGGGAATTACATTTCTGATAGGCCGCAACCAGAAGCGTTACTTTTTCCAACCAGGGTGAGATTCAACCAGGGTGAGATTCAACCAGGGTTTCGATTCATGCAGGGTTGACATACAGCAAATGTTGGTTGATACCCCCATCATCCCGCTGTCAAACTCATGTCACTGATGTTTGAACCCTGCTCCTGTTGGTTTAACCCCCACGTTGGTTGCGGGACTGCCATCTTTTTCGGCACATTGATGGTCCAGACCATTGGTCTCTGGCCCAATTTGGTGGACCCCCACCCTGGGGACTGGACCTGGCCATATTTTTCCCGAGGAAGACATGTTCCTCGAAACAGTTGGCCAAAGTGGGTGAACTTTGCGAAGAAGGAAAAGCTGCCACTCACCCGAGACATGTTGGATCGGAACACCAGTTGTGGGATGAAGAACTTTTTCTGTTGGATTAGTTAGTTGTTATTTTTGGGAATTGTTTGACAGTTGAAGATGATAACCTCAGGTGGGAATAGTAGAGCATCGCAAGACAATTTCAACTCCGTGTTCTAGTTTTTGGATGTGAACAGAAGGGTAGGAGGGTGAACAAGCTAATATGCAGATCTGAAACGCATGGAAAGTTGCTGGTGTAGTTCATGGTCAAACCATAGCAGTAACCCGTTGGACGGAGATCGAATAAACCAAACATTGAAGGATTTTACTGGGCAACCAACATCATTAGATACCAGTAGTACCCGCACGAGGCGGGGCGGAAGTTGCCTTTTGGATATACTATAAGACATTTTTCATCTATAGAACTTGCTTGCACCGTGCGTGAGCCA
>BGPT01000006.1:784042-849996 GCA_003297045.1 Symbiodinium sp. clade C Y103
TGAATTGCTAATCAAGTGAATTGCTAATCAAGTGAATTGCTAATCAAGTGAATTTCATTCGTAACTCGGAAGATTGCTTCCCAACTTCCTTTGATAATCCGTGAGGCGCCAAGCTCCCGCAAACATATTTTCAACTATGGATGGGGGCTCTGAAAGCATCCAAAAACTCAGGTTTCTCTTGTTTTTTTTAAATGGAGGTTTCCTAAAATAGGGGTACCCTCAAATCATCCATTTTAATAGGATTTTCCATTATAAACCATCCATTTTTGGGTACCTGCATGGATTGGAAACCCCCAAATGGACCCAGACATCCCAGAGATCCCAGCCATTCTTGAGGTGATCCATGCAGCCAGCAACACCATCGTCTACCAGCTCCTACCCAGCGCGGCACAGGAGGCGGAACGCAGCCAAGCCTATCGCCTGGAGGTGCAGAAACATGGTGACTTTACAAGGTGATTCAACCAAGAAAAATGGGGATTAAATGGGATTTGTCGCTGATTTATGATAGCTAACTTGACGCAAGTAACTTGGTGAACTGGTTTATCGGAGATGGAACTATAGTTAACTAAGCCAACAAAAATGACTGAGAGTCTTCAGAGGTTTCCAGATCTCAACTTTTCCTTGTCCAAAAAGTGGCATAAATATGGAAAACCGGGATTTGATGATGGAAGTTGATTGACATTTTGCTAGGAAGCATGGGGAGCAATGTTTGGGTATTTGAGTCCAAAAGCATGGATAGGGTCTGAATCGAGAGGAAAGCGGATGCGGCTGGAAATGGAATCCTTTTTTCTCCCAGAAGGGTCGAATGTTCAATACTTAGCAAACAAGTACCTTTCATGCGGGGTGTTTATGATCAACCACGTGTTTTAATATGTGCAAATAAACAACGCACGTTTTCAGGATGTGCTAGCTGGCATGAAAATAAGCGGTCAACATAGCCACCATAGACAAGTAGGGACAAGAGGTTCAAATTCAAACACATAATTTGTATGGAGTTCAAGACAAAACATATCTTTTTGAAGGGTTAACAAAATGCAAAAGAACAGTTGAGGTGATCACACACCTATTCTAGGGAGTGAATAGGCACATTTTTATTTCCGGAAATGGCGGAATACTCTATCCAGCTAAAAATCAAGGATATCCATGGATTTCCAACATTGCAAGGTTGCTTGTATCGAGTAAATTCTTTGACATGCCTTGAAGTTGAACTATCACTGACTATCCAAGGTGGATATCATGATTTGGATGTTTCTGAAAAATTGGGCACAGTTTTTCACCTTTGATTGCCCGACTTTGAGGGTCCATGACAAGTTTTAATATGATTTGGATGATAACTTGAGGTCTCCATGACTTTGGAAACATCCATATTTTATCAGTCTTCATGGAGTCTAACTCGCAATTTTTGATGGTGACACCCGCTTTTTTATGTCGTTAAACCCAATAGTAAGTCATCCCCAAAATCACCATCAATGGGTGGCCATCCCCAGATTTTTCATTGATGCACCAACAATCTGGCTTAGGGCCCCCATTTAGGGGATCCAGAATTGCTTGAATGGAAACTTTACAGGAACCCATGATATTTAGCAGTAAGAACCATAGTTTCCGGCTTCGATTTTCCCTTGAACCAAGCCATTGATTCAGAACATCACATTTTTTTCGAAGCTTAAACTCACATTAATCACCATTTTTCATCGGTAAAATCCCATCACCTGACCATTTTATGGGATGGACACTTTCTCCCTCTGATGAGGTGCTCACCACCGTGTCCTGCCCCGCAGCCGCAGCGCACGCGGGGTATGGCGCGGTCTACGGTGGCATCAATGCAGCGGGATTTTCGCAAGCGCCCAGCAGTCAGAAATCCATGGGTCATGTGTTGTTGACCTATCCCAGTGGAGGAGAATTGGGTCTGGCTCTGGGAGCTTATCATTGGTATTAGAAAGGCTTATCATGATGATTCCCATTAAGATTATGATCATATATGATGATGATAGTTGAGCAGTGGCTGCTAAACGACACCCTGTTTGGTTGATGATTGGTGAGGTTGGGTTACACAAACCAACAGATACATTTGGGGATTATCGCAAATCCATGAACGGGGAATCCCTATAGGGAATTCATTGGGTCTCAAGATTTATCTCCACGAAGAGACGGAGATTTGTGGATGGGAACATTGAAGTATTGCTGGTCTGGGAGATTTGGGAGTTTTTCTTGGGGGGATTTGACAAAATGAATTGATTTTGGTTATTATCAGATCCTGAAATGATTGTAGGAGAATTTTGGGTTTCTCAATGAACAAAATGCACGAAATCCGCAGGTTAATCATCGCCCCCATGGAATAAATGCAATCAATTGGGGTATGTTCCATTTCAGACCAATTTTTCTTATGGGCGATTCTTGGCGGCCCCAGAAACAAGACTTGTTTTGACACGTTTTAGTATTTCAACATTTTTTGTGTGTCACGCCCAAGTTTTGGTTGAAACTTGGGCGAAAAGGAGGTGTTCGTTTTCAAAAGATGGGACCTTAGCCATTGCAACGGGGTTGAATTAGGTCAAGCTTGTTGACCAAAGGTTATGTTTTTTTCGTTTCCATCAAAAATGATAGAGAAAAAACATTTACCCCTGTTGCAGTAGGATTCTACTAACTCCCATCTTTCTTGAGGGGTTTGCCCATCATCCACCATGGTGTCATGGCATCCGCAGGACGCATGTTGACCTCGGCTGGGCACTGGAAGGAGTTGGTCCATTTGGGCGGTGTCTCTGAGGATGCCTTGCTTCGAGTGGCCGAACGTCCGGGGGCCAGGGTGGGCACACCCGGGATGGAGATTTTGTGTCAAAAACCTGTGTTTTCTTTGGGAAAAAGAAAGAGACATGAATTTACCAAGCAAAATTGTAATGTTTGGAAACAAACATGGGGATGTTTGCCAAAGAGGGTACCACAGGGGTATTTGGAGGATCATTCCTGGACTGGCTGGTTGCCTCAGGTGGGGACTTGGTGGCACCATTCCAGCCACTTCTTATAGTGGGATGAACTTCCCCAATCATTTCAGATGGCTATCCAAGGTCATTTTCCAAAACAAGAAAAGGTGCCGTATCCCAAGAGCTATGCTTCAATCTCCCTTCAATTGTGGGTTGATATCTGCAATCTTTAGGTATTCATTGTGGTTTAGCTATGAGTTGTGAGTTGATATCTGCCGTCATTGAACAACTTTAGTATTTTTTTGTCGGTGAATATGACCCATCCATGCATTCTTGTCCACATTTCTTGGGCAAACGTCGCTGGAGCCGAGGTTACTATGGCAAGGAGTTCAGTAGCAATCTGGGGATGCAGCTGCCGCTTGACAAGCATGGCAAGCTGAGAAATCTTCGAAATAAATGGACATGAATATGGGACAACCCTCGCACTAAATGGGACAGGTTCATATATTTTCTACTATAAAATCATGTTTGAACATTTAGGGGTTACATTTACTCAATGGGACACTTCCATGTTGAAATGGGACATTTTCCACTGGGAGGGCCTAGTTTTTTTGGGGATGAAAGCCCTAAATGCCATCCTTGGGAAATTTTCTTCAGTATTTCATATGGCTATTGTCATGGGTTCCATGTTAGATTTTGGCCGCATGGGTGATTTGATCGGCACCTTTGGGAGATGACCGGGATGACGATTTCAATCGGATCTTCGACCGCTTCCATGTTTTGTTGAAGCGGATCTCAGCAACATGAGGGGTATATCATGCACTAACCAAAAAAAACATGTTGTTTTGCTTTCGGTTTGATTTTCTAGGAATGGAAGAAGTTCCTGGATGACATGGCTTCATTTTTTGAAGCGAGGTGACTCCAACTGGTTTATGAGTCAAGAAAAAATAGCAATCCGCAATGGATGTCAAGGTATGGCTTAGCAGTTGGCCACTTACTGCCACGGGTTAGCAGTTTCAAAAAAGGCTAGTCAGTTGATGATTGTAGGACATTGTAGGGGGGTGATTAACTACCTATTCTTTATGTAAATTTTTGATTGCAGAATCCATGAACTGAGAATCCCGATGAAAACCAACCAACTAGGGATTGTTGTAACTGTTCCACGCTGGGGTGCTATGGACAATTCATCAAAGCTAGAGAGACCCTTGTTTTGCTAGTCACATTTGGTTGGTTATGTAGTTGTATCTCAATATATGTCCCATAGGTATTCCTCCATCCACATATTGTACGTGTCTAGCAAATATCGTTTTAGTTTGTCAATGCATACCCATTTTGGTTTGTGATATCACCATCAGGTAAAATCACAATTTCGGTTGGTCATAGCCCAGTTTGATGTGGGTCAAATCCATATGTTGGCAAATCACCAGGGTTCTGGGTCAGATCCTATTTTGTAATCCCCTCCCTCGAATATTAAACACTCACACGAAACCATAGGGGACAAAATCACATAATTTGAGAATTTAGGGGGGATTCAATATCTCCAAGTGTTGGTGCCAAGACCATGGCTAGTTCGATGATTTTCGCGGCTCTAAACCAGCATGGCTAGTTCGGGGATTTCCCAGCCATGTTTGATTCGCAGATACCTGGTTGTATCTCCCATTCATTCATATCCCCACTATATCTAAATATATACCCATAATTGCTGGAAAATCCGCCATTTATATAGATGGTTTTCATGTTTTCCCATTAAGACCCCATTCAAACTAGGATTATCAACTGCCATGTTTGATTACAACCGGAGGCTATATTCCAATAATATTCTCATTGTTTATCCCATTATATATATATATAGTACTTAAATGCCTCTATACATATACATATACATCCCTAGGTACCGGAAATCGCGCGTGGCGGTGTTGTCATTTATCTCAAAGCAATATATTGGAAAACTTGTTCACTGTGAGGTTTTGGCACATGTACGAGCACAGATTTATGTGATTTTGACCTCAATTCCACTGTGTTTTTAATTTTGAATCACTTCATAGTGGCGAAATGCTAGTTTGTGTGTTTTCTCTCTCCCAAAAAAAGAGGCTGCAGAGCAACCCTTAGCTATTTTCTCATGCCTGCCAGTCGCAATTCGGACGGTTTCATCCATTCAGCGCTTTGCGCACAGCGGCTGCGGTGATTTCCACATGTTTTTGCACATGTTGACGTACCGCCACTGCCAAGACATCTGTGGCGTAGCATGCCCACGAAGACATGTGTGGCGTAGCATGACGTGCAAACGAAGACATCTGTGGCGTAGCATGACGTGTGTGCGCAAGTGCTATTGAACGTCATTGCCCCACCCCACCCCACCCTGTGTCCTTCAAAAAACGCATCACTACACTTGCGGTTTTCGGTCCCCCAGCATATACATACATCCCATGACATTCCCCAATCATATCCCCATAAACACCAGCACATCATGGGTTTCATACCCCCGGCACATCACCCAAGAATCGCCGCAACGGACCAAGGCAACAATGCCCAGATGCCGGCAGTCGGATGCAGATGCAGCAAGCCTATGCTCAGCAATGCGTGCAGCGACCTGGAAGAAGATGGAAGGATGGTTGTCGCCCAATGAGAAATGGAGATTTCTTGGTGATTTAATGATGATATAATGACCCCCAATAAGATCACTAATTAATTGATGCGAAACTGCTGATGCATGATAATTTCACCCGCTGGAGTGGTGATTTAGCCATGAAACATGGGATTCAACCATGAAACAATGCTGATTTGAAGAAGATAGTGAGGTAAATCCCACAAGAGATGGGGAATATTACCAGACAAGTTGGTGACAAACTGGTGATTTGTTGAGGCAAAATGGAAAACATACGGATTGATATGGATTGATGAATGGAAAACATACGAATTGATGATCATAACAAATGGTGAATTTCATGGATTTTCCCTGTAGTAATGGGGACTGGTGATGAAGTCATCAAAAATGATGCTTTAACTATGAAACAGCAGGAATTAACCCTCTCGCCAACTGACATCGATCCTGAGAATAGCTTATTTGGAGGAAAGTAATCTTCCACCCATTTGGCAGACTCCAAGTTCGGTGGAGGGAGTCCCCAATAACAGATGGGGTTTAAGATGGTTTAACCGTGGCAAATGGGGAGTTGTCCGGTGAGAGATGGTTTATTACCGTGCCACAATAACCAGGTGGTCCCCAGATCCTGAAAGTAGCGAAAGCTGCAACTTTGTCAAAGTAGTTTGCATAGAGGAAGATTGGAAAATGACCATTTCAAAGGGTGATTTTCTATTGCCGGATTAAACTACCTGAGGGTACACCCATTTACAGACATTTGCTTCTATATAGGATACATCATTACATAGATCTCCACCTCTCTAAATTCAAATATTGATTCACGTATGCAGAGAGACACACACACACACATTAGAAGACAACAAAAGATGTATAGGTATATGCATGCATCACATATATATCTATATCCATGTCTATATCTCTATCTCTATGTCCATCCCCATCTCCATCTCCATCCACCCGTCTGTCTGTATGTCTTTATATATATATATATATTCATATATATATATACACACACACACACCTTTGAGATTTTCTGTGGAACCATCCCAGCAGCGAAACTCGCATTGGCTCCTTTCCGACCGCCAGGTCCAGTGCCCCGTACTAAGAGGGCTCCGAAAAGGCTACGAAGGCAAAAACGACGCTTGGTGGCAGCTCAGTAGCGTGGGCAATCTCTTTTTCCCGAGAGCGCCTGAGCGAAGGGTTCTTCTAATCGTCAGATCTGTCATTGCATCTTCATATCTGACATCTTCACATCCTCACATCTTCACATCTTCACATCTTCTCAGCATCTTCTCTTCACATCTTCACATCCTCACATCTTCACATCTTCACATCATCTTCTCTTCACATCTTCACATCTTCACATCTTCACATCTTCACATCTTCACATCTTCACATCTTCACATCTTCACATCTTCACATCTTCTCATCATCTTCTCATCATCTTCTCATCATCTTCTCATCATCTTCTCTTCACATCTTCACATCTTCACATCATCTTCTCTTCACATCTTCTCATCATCTTCTCATCATGTTCTCTTCACATCTTCACATCTTCACATCTTCCTCTCTCTCTCTCTCTCTCTCCTTCTCTCTCTCTCTCTCTCTCCCTCTCTCTCTCTCTCTCCCTCTCTCTCTCTCTCTCTTGTCTCTCTTTCTCTCTCTCTCCCCTTTCTCTCGCTCCTTCTTTTTCTTTCTCTCTTTAGGCGCGGGCAGTGCCGACGAGCCATCACGAAACGTCAACCCTTTTGCACGAAATGAGGTTGGATCGTCAAAAACTGGGGTAAAATTGCGATTTCAAGTGTCCCAGAGAAACCTTTCCCGCACGAAATGAGGTTCGATCGTCAAAAACTGCGGTGGAATTGCGATTTCGAGTGTGCCTGAGCAACCCTTGCCGCACGAAATGAGGTTCGATCGTCAAAAACTGAGGTAAAATTGCGAGTTTACGTGTCCCGGAGCAACCCTTCCGGCACGAAATGAAGTTCGATCCTCAAAAGCCGATTTCACTGTCCTTGAGCAAGCCCTTTCGCACGAAATGAGGTTCGATCGTCAAAAACTGAGGCAAGATTGCGATTTCAAGTGTCCCAGAGAAACCTTTCCCGCGCGAAATGAGGTTTGATCGTCAAAAACTGCCGTGGAATTGCGAGTTCGAGTGTGCCTGAGCGACCCTTGCTGCACGAAATGAGGTTCGATCGTCAAAATCTGAGGTAAAATTTCGAGTTTACGTCTCTGTGTAAAAGCGTGTGTGTCTAAAAGGGTCTGTGTGTAAAAGCTTCTGTGCGTAAGAGGGTCTGTGTGTGAAAGTGTCTTTGTGTACAGGTGTTTGTGTGTAAAAGGGTCTCTGTGTAAAAGTGTTTGTGTATAAAATGGTCTGTGTGTAAAAGTGTCTGTGTGTAAAAGCTTTTGTGTGTAAAAGGGTCCGTGTGTAAAAGGGTCTGTGTGTAAAAGCGTCAGTGTGTAAAAGCTTCTGTGTGTAAAAGGGTCTGTGTATAAAACGCGCTTGAGTGTAAAAGCATCTGTGTGTAAAAGTGTTTGCGTGTAAAAGCGCTTGTGTGTAAAAGCTTCTGTGTGTAAAAGCGTTTGTGTGTAAAAGGATCTGTGTGTAAAAGCGTCTGTGTGTCAAAGGGTCTGTGTGTAAAAGGATCTGTGTGTAAAAGCGTCTGTGTGTCAAAGGGTCTGTGTGTAAAAGGGTCTGTGTGTAAAAGGGTCTGTGTGTAAGAGGGTCTGCGTGTAAAAGGGTCTTTGTGTACAGGTGTTTGTCTGTAAAAAGGGTCTGTGTGTAAAAGCGTCTGTGTGTAAAAGGGTCTGTGTGTAAAAGCTTCTGTGTGTAAGAGGGTCTGCGGGTCTGTGTGTAAGAGTGGGTTTGTGTGTAAAAGCTTCTGTGTGTAAAAGCTTCTGTGTGTAAGAGGGGCTGCGTGTAAAAGGGTCTGTGTGTAAAAGGGTTTGTGTGTAAAAGGGTCTGTGTGTAAAAGCGTTTGTGTGTAAAAGGGTCTGCGTGTAAACGGGTCTGTGTGTAAAAGGGTTTGTGTGTAAAAGGGTCTGTGTGTAAAAGCGTTTGTGTGTAAGAGGATCTGTGTGTAAAAGCGTCTGTGTGTAAAAGGATCTGTGTGTAAAAGCGTCTGTGTGTCAAAGGGTCTGTGTGTAAAAGGGTCTGTGTGTAAAAAGGTCTGTGTGTAAGAGAGTCTGCGTGTAAAAGGGTCTGTGTGTAAGAGGGTCTGTGTGTAAAAGGGTCTTTGTGTACAGGTGTTTGTCTGTAAAAGGGTCTGTGTGTAAAAGGGTCTGTTTGTAAAAAGCTCTGTGTGTAAGAGGGTCTGTGTGTAAAAGTGTTTGTGTGTAAAAGCGTCTGTGTGTAAAAGGGTCTGTGTGTAAAAGCTTCTGTGTGTAAGAGGGTCTGTGGGTCTGTGTGTGAAAGGGTGTGTGTGTAAAAGCGTCTGTGTGTAAAAGCGCTTGTGTGTAAAAGGGTCTGTGTGTAAACGTGTTTGTGTATAAAATGGTCTGTGTGAAAAAGGGTCTGTGTGTAACTCTGTGTGTAAAAGCGTTTGTGTGTAAAAGCTTCTGTGTGTAAGAGGGGCTGCGTGTAAAAGGGTCTGTGTGTAAAAGGGTTTGTGTGCAAAAGGGTCTGTGTGTAAAAGCGTTTGTGTGTAAAAGGGTCTGTGTGTAAAAGGGTCTGTGTGGAAAAAGATCTGTGTGTAAAAGCGTCAGTGTGTAAAAGCTTCTGTGTGTAAGAGGGTCTGCGTGTAAAAGGGTCTGTGTGTAAAAGGGTCTGTGTGTAAAAGGGTTTGTGTGTAAAAGGGTCTGTGTGTAAAAGCGTTTGTGTGTAAAAGGGTCTGTGTGNAAGGGTCTGTGTGTAAAAGGGTCTGTGTGTAAAAGGGTTTGTGTGTAAAAGGGTCTGTGTGTAAAAGCGTTTGTGTGTAAAAGGGTCTGTGTGTAAAAGGGTCTGTGTGGAAAAAGATCTGTGTGTAAAAGTGTCAGTGTGTAAAAGCTTGTGTGTGTAAGAGGGTCTGCGTGTAAAAGGGTCTGTGTGTAAAAGCGTCTGTGTGTAAAAGCGTCTGTGTGTAAAAGGGTCTGTGTGCAAAAGCGTCAGTGTGTAAAAGCTTCTGTGTGTAAGAGGGTCTGCGTGTAAAAGGGTCTGTGTGTAAAAGGGTCTGTGTGGAAAGCGTTTGTGTGTAAAAGCTTCTGTGTGTAAAAGCGTCTGTGCGTAAAAGCGTTTGTGTGTAAAAGTATTTGTGTGTAAAAGCGCTTGTGTGTAAGAGGGTCTGCGTGTAAAAGGGTCTGTGTGTAAAATGGTCTGTGTGTAGAAGGGTCTGTGTGTAAAAGCTTTTGTGTGTAAAAGGGTCTGTGTGTAAAAGCGTTTCTGTGCAAAAGATTGCAAAAGCGTCTGTGACGTCTTATTTCCCGCTGAACATCTTCCCATCTTCACATCATCACATCTTCACATCTTCACATCTTCGCATCTTCACATATTCACATCTTCACCTCATCGCATCCTCACATCTTCAAATGCTCACACCTTAATCTCTCCACATCACACATCTTCACATCTTCACATTCTCACATCTTCACATACTCATCAATCTCTTTTCATTTGCGCCTTATACATTCACATCTTCTTCCTTCGACACATCTTCATATATTTCTCTCTCTATGTTTCATGCTTTACGATCTTCACAATTACATATCCCACTACACTTCTCTTCGCTCTCGGGCCATCCGTCGTCTNCTTCATATATTTCTCTCTCTATGTTTCATGCTTTACGATCTTCACAATTACATATCCCACTACACTTCTCTTCGCTCTCGGGCCATCCGTCGTCTAGTTTTTGTTAGAGGGGTAGGTAAATGCCATTTTTATGGAATAAACATGGGGTTTCCTCTCAACAATATAGCTTGATTAATGGAATAATAAGAAAAAATCATAGATTTTGTAAACAACCTGGTTGGATAGAAATGTGGGTTGTATATCTATATGCACAGGTTGTAAAGGATCTACGATTCCTGGGACAATCAAGTTGGTCAGCATAAACACACCAGCACTGCAACAACACTTTGGTCTCCAAAGTTTCGAAACCAGCAATTTGGGTTTGGAAAATGGTGATTTGTGATTCAATTCCGTTGCAGACAGGATTTTTTTGACTGGAATGATCTCTGATATGGTTGCTGTATCCGGCTGGCACATGTCCATTTGTGGATCATTTACACCTTGTGAACACCGAGTTTTCAACTGGCCAGGTTGAATTATCGGGAGCTCTTCATATCCAAGCATCTGAACCCTACCTTCTGGGAGTTTTCAAAATCCCTTCCCAACAATGAATACTCCATAAGAAACCCTGGTATATATTATATAGATTCTTTCGTTTCTTGGGGCCCACAGAACATAGGGAGATTTCACAGTAGGGGGCTGGATAACGGGATGACTATATTTGATGCTACACGGTTTTCTCCTCAAATGGTGTGTTGAAAATCCTTCAATCTGTTGCAGGTATAACCGCTTTTGGGGGAAGTTGGATACTTTTGTCTTTTGATTTGGCCAATTTACCATCCGGTAGTCAAATGTGGCAATGGAAAATGGCCAATTTATAGATGATTTTTCCAGCTCTTGGTACAAACCTCCATTTATAGAGATTTCCCAGCTAGCCATGTTTGATTACGGATGGTAAACCCCCCAGTAGAATATATTTGTAGTGTTGGGAGCAACCCTGCACAAGGTCGACGCCAGTGAGGACTCTGCAGTGGACCACGCTGGCAGAAAGAGTCCATGGGCCTTGTTCAACGACTGGGTACTTCAAGAATCCAGAAACATTTCAAAAGTTTGCTTCTATCTTGAAATATTGTATTATAGATACCCGAAGAGATCAAACAGATTGAAATTACAAAAAATTGGGTTATGCATTCTATTACCGAGAGACGTGATCAAAACTGGAGACACGTGGAGGAAAAATGAGACATATCCGGAAATTCCATCTTGCTAAAACATTGATTTTGGAGGTATTCTACGTACTCCAAGATGACGATCAGATGAGATAAGAAGAGAGAAGACAAGAGAAGATTAACTAAGATCAGGTAAGATAGGCAAACTAGCGAACAAACCACCATGAAGAGTGGTGGTTAGATGAAAGTTTTGTGTGACCCTTCCACTTCGTGATTGGTTGGTGCATCGTCGTTTTTTAGCATCCAGTAAAGCTACGCCTTTGCCAGACATGGCGACAAATTCCTAACTTGGGTGAGAGTTCCACTTTGTAGCGCGGTATGTACCCAACCAATGGGAAGATAAGCCGTAGAAAGTTGGTTCTATCAAGGTCTATCAAATAAAGTTCATTCTATCAGCAGGAGCACCACTAGAATTTTGGCGATTAAAGGCCTAAAAAAGCGCGGGAATGGCTCCGTATAATATAACACAATATAATATATAACCATATCCCTTTCAGCCAAATGCCCAACTCCTGATGTAGGGGCTTATGGGAAGGATCAATCCCACAATCCACTCCCAACGTGAGCTGCCGATGTTATAGCGAGCCCGGTCCTTTTTTCTTGAGAGAGGTACCAAATATAGGCTCTATTTTTCCACGTAATTTAGCTGTTTTTTTTTTGACAGTTTATGCTCTTTGTATTCATAGTATATTGCTTCCTTACAGGTGTTTCTGTCTTTCATTTACATTACTATTTGATACTATTTGGTTCTTGTTTCATGCAGATCAGCAAAGTGTTTGTCAAAAAGCATACTAGGAGTGGAGATAGGGCCCACATCCTTTGGTATATTTTTCTTCCAATGGTTTTTGCAAAGCCGCTTGGAAGTAGACCCATGGCAAGCAGCAAACCTAATATTTAAATTTAAAGTATATTTGTGTCTACGTGTTGAAGACAGCAAAAGTGAATCTCTTCTTTGCTGATGCGCAGATCTCCTTGTGACTTCATCATAGACAATTACCAATGCAGTTGGTTCTTTATATTGATTAAATTGGTGGTTTTTCCATGTCCAAATGAAGTTTGGACTTTACAACATCATGGGAGATGCAAGCACTTGCACTTGTAAAGGATGTAACAAGGGTTGAAACTTAAAAACCCACAATACTGCTTGAGTTTCAAACTATCACTACCCAGTATAAAGCTGTTCCAACCAATGTAATTAATGCACATGAGATAATCTACGTGGGGTATGTAAGGTCATTGCTGGCCAAACCAATTGTTTCTTTTCAAGGTTTTAGCCAAGAATGAAAGAAAGGGTGGTTCCAAGGTTTGAGCCAAGAATGCAAGAAAGTTCAAAAACCTTCAAAAACCATTGGTTTTTGCTACTATTCCATCCAAAACATCAAGAAAACCCTAGGGAAACATCGTTTTTCAATGGAAGCTTCTTCAAGGTTCCAAGACTTCATCCAAAAACCTACAAACACCTAGGTATTTTCAAGATTTTGGGATGACAAGTGCCAAAAACCAATGGCTTTTGAAGGTTTTAAAGCTTCGAAGAGGTTCCAAATGAAGTTTTTGAGGACCTCCCCTCTCCAGAGCCCAAATCCTCGAAATCCTCATTTGGAGCCTATATATTTGGTACTTTTCTCTTTTTCTTCGGAAGGACAGAACGTATGATCTATGAAATTTGGGTTAGAGATGTTGAGACAGGCCCATGTGCATCAAATGTTCCTCCAATCTGTACAGTGCTGCGAGGAACGAAAAGGTGCGAAAATAACGCGGGACGGGACATCCCTATGGGGCTATGGGATAGGCTCAACGGCTCAACATCTGACATTTGTAACGTGGGATCTATGCCTTGTAACATCCATCCCCAATCATGAAAACCATTGTGAGGCTGAAGAATTCAAGGTAGGGATACACCTTTTACTCACAAATTGTGGATGATGATGGTACTGGATGCTTATCGTGGATACTCAGGGTGAGGATCTTGCAGCACCAGTGGCCGTTGAGGCTCTTGACACATGGATTTTACCTGTCGAAATTTGGGGCTTTGACAAACCTGCACACACACAGATATGCCAACAAGTCAAGAACCATGGGACATATAATCAGGAAAAATGGGGATATGCAAATCCAGCGGTTTCATTTGGCAAATCGTTGACGACATGTTCTTTTGGAAGGAACCTTTGAAAAATGGAGATGGGAATCTGGGAGGACAACACTTGGTCAGCAGGAAACACCAGATTGCTCGCGAAACGCGGTTGCCAAAACTCTTCAGTGCAGGACACCAATAAATGCAGTAGATTGTGGAATCAACACAATTCATATTGATTCATTCTTTCTTTTCCATCACCCTTTGATTCTGATGGTAGCTTTCCCCACAAGGTCATGATCGATCACCAAATTGGAGCAGGTGATCTCGACCAAAATTGTCCTCCGTTTCGCGAAGATCAACCTCCCAAGCAGGTCGGTTCTGGGGATTGTGCCAAGATGGGATTTATCTAGCGGAAAGCAATGGAATTCAAGAACAGAAACAACAACAGCAACAATAGCAACAACAGCAGCAACAACAACAACAGTGGAGATTTACCAGTCAACAGGAGGGTTCATTCACCATGTGTGGGATATCACCAACAAATGATGGGGATCATGGGATATACATGGATATACCTTCGAATTCTGCTTGGCTGTGGTAAATCCCCATGGTTCAATGGGGTATTTTACATCCGGGTTAGATTCGCCCTGATGTGGATGCTAAGTCGCCAGGGCATATTTTTTTGAAGCCAGGAGTGACTCACAAGCAGGGGAGTATATGTCCTTTCAAAAACGATTGACAAGTTGGTGATCGTGTCATGATGGATGGAAGCTTGGTGCTTTCACAGCTGAACTTTACATCTTGCCACTCGAAGAGATAAACCCAGCCACGCAACACGGCTTTTGGAGGCGCCCTGAGTGGCGAAGCGGGAGAAATTGGGCAGCTGGATTCTCAGGATTTACCCTCCGGTAATCAAACGTGGCAATGGAAAATCCTCTATAAATGGAGGTTTTAATTAATGGAACAATTATCTATAAATGGTGGATTTTCCATTGCCACGTTTGATTTCCGGAGGGTAAAGTATTTACCCTCTGGCAATTTCACATAGCAACGGAATGCATGGCCCATTTACAGATGATTTATGATGATTCACCAGGATAGTAGCCACCTATTTTGTGTGGAAAAAAAGGCTTGACCCATGCCCGCAGGTCACACCTTGCGCAAGGCGGGAAATGATGCCACAGAGATCGGTTCAAAAATGCAGCCACTCTGCCAGGTTTGTGGTCCAGACATAGAAACTTTTGGTGGATAAGGTGGCACAAGGTAATTACCCTGGTCGCGATAGCTAAGTTGGTGCAAATCACTTGGTGAATTCTAGGGTTTATGGGGTTCATAACTATAGACAATGTATCAATAGGGTCTATATAAACCAGTTTGCAACTGATGGACCCACCTTGCACATGCCGCATTCAAGATTATTTCACTGCTTGAAGTCAAGCAACAGCTGGTTGAAAATAGAATCTTCAAAGCCGAAGAAACACATCGCGTCATCAGCAGATGTTGGAACTAGGCTGATTATTACCCCTGATCTCCCCAAACACGTGGAAAACATACTAAGACTTGGCAGATGTCATAGACAATTGATGTATTAAAACACCATTGCGTGTTTTTCAAACATCCAAATCTGGAGTTATAAAATTGCCTGGGAAAAACGCTATATATGTTTTAATATGTTTATAAATATGTCATAAACAATTATGTTTTCGAGGCTGATCTTTGTGTGACCTGCACCCGTTGTTCCTGGCTCAACGGAAGGAAAAATGGCCAGTTGAAGTGTGATTAGGCCCCAGTGCCACCACTTTGGGGATCAGTTTCGAAAGCGTTCATCCGCAGCTGATCTACTTGGAACATTTTGAAGATATCGTCTCTGGAAGCGTCGGCATGCCGCTGGTGGAGGTCTTTGCGCGGGAGGCGGACATGCCCAAAATTCAGGCGAGGGGCGGTGGCAAAACATATATTGTATCATATTGTCAAAAATGATGAGGTAAATGGAACAAACAACCCTGTTTGTGATGTAGAAAATGTAGACTGATGCCCAAATGGATTTACCATCTTTTTTTGTTCATACCAGTGATATCCCAAGTTTCAAGCGCATCAGGCAACCTGATGACTCCATACCTCCACGTGGGGATTGAGCCGCTCACAACACTTTGCACAGAACATTTTGAGGGAACAAATATCTGGTACACTTGAAACTGAATGGTTATCAACAATGATGATCTGAGTAGGCAATACGGCAATACATTACAATGTATATATATAATATGACATAATATGTATGTACGTATGTAATTACATTATTATATGTATATATATATATATGTATATACATGTATGTATTTACGTTGTCTGGAGATATGAAGGGGGAACTTTGCCCCCAGGACGAGCAGTATGTATCTAGCAGTCACAAGGATAGGATCAACAAGACACCGAGGTCAGCACCCACAGCTGGGATGTGATTACCCGGGTGTGAGCAAGTTGGGTCTGGTACAACAATGTTGTTACTTGCCAATATCGGGACATGATGGGCATGTAACTTTACATCACCAACTACCTTTGACAATAAGCAATGATTAGGAGTCAATCAAGCAACACTGTGATACAGTTCACCAAATTGGCCAGCTTTAGTGAATGAACATAGGGGTTGATAGTTCTTGTAGGGGGCTATACTACCCTTTCTATATTTTTTTTCCAAATTCTCATATACTAGTCATGTGTTCATTTTATCATCTTATTATCATCTTAGTATACTGTACATGGGTATGTCTGAAAATAGGGTACCTCCAATTCCGACTACCTCCTGGTTATAGGCCGTGGAGGCTGCGGAGCTTTCTCACTTTCGGAGCATTGTGGCGTCGAACCTGGAGCCGGGAAGACCCAGCGTGTCAACGGTAGAATCAACGCTTGAAGATGGGATACATTGGGATACCATCAACAAAGAAATGGTGTTTTTTTTCTACCATTTCTGTTTTTTTTTCCATTGAAACCTCCATTTAGTTGGGGATTTTCCAGCCAGCCACCTTTGATTGGCAGAGGGTACGTTGAAACTCTGGCCGTTGTGTGGACGTGATGCAGGGTTCACAACCAACATCAACAAGATAGCCATGGAAAAGATCAATAAAATGTTTCATTGGATTGGTTTAAGGGAAACTGTACAGGAAACGTCCATGTTTTATAGGAAAAACCGTGGTTTCCTGTAGGTTTTCCCTTATACCAATCCAATGAATGTTGGGTTTTGGAAAAATCAGACTCAAGACTTCAGGACTGTTTTAGTCAGATGTTTGTGACAAATCTGGCAGGGCCAACCCAATTTTCCCAGCATTGGAGAGACATTTGCAGAAACATAATCCAAAAACACTTTTCATGGTGGAAAACTAAAACAGTTTTATTTGGTAAGTTTTCCTTCAACCCAACCCAGCGAAGAGTCATGTCCTTGGTATTTGAACGTCCCTTAGTTGCCGCCTTAGAACCTGACATCGAGCCGTTGTTGAAAGATTGCAACCTGAGCCCAACGAAAATGCGAATTTCCCAACAGGTAAAAAATAGTCAATTTTGACAAAGTAAATATTTTATGCTGTTGCTTGTGACGGTTTCAGACAATCCAGTTATATAGAGGGCGTTATGTAGTTACATCCATTTGATTGGTAAAAACAAACTAAGCAAACTTCATAGATAGGGAATCCCCCATGTTTGATTGGCACCTTTGTCACTATTTTCTGATGGTAAAACCCGGTTATCTCCATGGTTATCTATCTCCATTTCAAGTCCCCTAACCGCCTAGGTTGTCCAGATGATGATGAGTGTGGTGAAGGACAACGGGTTTCGGATGGCTGAAGGGAAGGAGAAGATGGTGATTCTTTGATAGTTCTAGGAAGTTACGAAGTACCGTCTGAGATTATGGTACTACTTTTTCCACTTCCCCCATTTTTTTGGGTGTTTTAGGTTTTGCTACCACTGGGGGGGAAGCTTGGTTGGGTACTTTGATAGTGTTGCTGATAGCCATAAATTGGAGACGCACCATGGTTTGATACTTGGAAGTACACCCCAGTTACTGTACTCGCTGGCGAATGACCCATATATGTAATGCAATGCAACGCAACATCACATAAGGTAAGGTATTGCAATACAATGCAATATTTAATGTATGTCTCTACATACATGACACGCAATTCGGATGTGAAAAGGATTCGGAACTGCTTTACCCACCATTTGTCTACATTTTATTCACCCTTCATCCAGTTTTTATCCACATGCTATCCGCACTTCCAACCTTTACCCAACCTTTACCCACCCTTTATCCAACTTTATCCGACCTGTATCTCCCTACCCACCCCTCACCCACCCTCACCCACCCTCATCCACCCCTCATCCACCCCTCATCCACCCCTCATCCACCCCTTATCCACCCTTTATCCACCCTTTATCACCCCTTTATCCACTCTTTATCCAACCTTTATCCACCTTTTATCCAGCCTTTATCCAACTTTATCCAACCCTTGTCCACCCTTTATCCACCCTTTATCCAACTTTTTTCAACCCTTTATCCATCCTTTTCCACCCTTTGTCCCTTTACTCATCCTTCATCCAGCCTCTATACCCTTTATCCCACCCTTTATGACCCCTCCTGCAACCTTTTATCCTTTAATCCACCTTTTATCCACCTTTTATCCACCTTTTTTCCACAACTATAAACCTCCATTCAATGGGAATTTCAGGACCAACGGAGGTACTGTACCATTTTTGAGGCAACATTTTGTGGGGATATTCCCTAAAATGGCTCTTACATAGGCCTTGTATTTGGTAGGTACCCCTAATTCCGGTCCCTGAAATAGCCATTGATCCATTTATAGATGATTTTCCATTGCCACATTCGATGACACGAGGGTAACCCCAGGGAACCTATTGACCAGCGTTATTCTATCGTTGGGATGATGCTTCATGGTTGTCCTCGCCAAGACTCAAGCGTCACAGGACTTAGCACCTGAACGGGTCTGGGGACCCAGTGCGGCCTCCAACGCCCAAGGATCCATTGGAATGTTTGCTGAACATCTACTGATATCATCTGATATCTATATACTGTTTCTTATGTTTGCTCGGATTTTTTTTGGGGCAACCGATACAGGAACCATTTTTTCCGGAATTTTCAGACCCATTTTGCATTCAGCTGTATCTACGAGCAACCAGCATACTGTGTACGGACAAAATCCTGCACCAGTTTGGAGATGGTTNCCCATTTTGCATTCAGCTGTATCTACGAGCAACCAGCATACTGTGTACGGACAAAATCCTGCACCAGTTTGGAGATGGTTTATCCCACTAGTATCCCATCATTTACAGGGTTTCGCACCTACCAATAGTTACCAACTGGTGCAGGATGGCTTGTCCATCCACAGTATCCAACCTCTGGGGACCCCGGGAATGGGGGACTACTTGAGGCTACATCCCGGTGGTTGATCAACATACTGTGACCCGGTTACTGTAAGTGCTACAGTCGGGTTATGATCACCAATTAACTGGGATGCACGCCCATTGTACCTTCAACTATATTGGTTACATACATGCTCATTTTCGCCCATCTTTGATGGTTAAATATTTTCATTGTAACCCCAGTTCTCACCAAAAGGCAACATTATCACCATAGCCGCTTTAAACTACCGCTTGAGCAGTCTCAAAGACAGCTGGTTGATGCTCATTTATAGTCACTATTGTGTCAAGCTACCCTCAGAATCAATTCTTGCAGTTATAGTAATCCCGAAAAAAGATAGAATTGCAGTTTTAGTAGTTCCCAAGAAGATAGAAAAGCAATGTTAGTGTATCACTATTTTAGTAGGACTTTACTTTTCTACCTATTTGGGGATTACTACAACGTTATCAACCAATCCTTTATATCTTTTTGAGGACCATGGCTTGCCTGGCTGACCCCCGGGACTGATCCAGGTCTACCTGAGTCTACGTGCCAAGGGCACCACTCCACGGAAGCGGCTATGACATGAGGGTTTCCATAAATGGGGGTTTTCCAATAGCCGGATGATTTTGTCATCGAAATCCTGTTGAATTATGGATGATTTGCGGGTACCACCAATTTTAGGAAAACCTCAAATGTTCTTTTTTGTTCAAAAATATATTGTTCTTGCAATTATATGTATGGTAGAGGGACCTTTATCTAAAATTTGACGACCCTAGCATAATTTTTCGTTTGTTTGTTGTTTTATGTTTGATCTTGTTAAATTCATTTCATGTGCGAACCTTATCTTGTTTGTTTCATTTATTTGCTTTATTCTTATTCGTTTCTTTTTATTGTTTCATTCCACTTACTTCACATGTTTTTTTCATCATGTGTTTTGTTTTCCACCAGTTTTATAGTCTTTTGTTCAATCCATTTATTCTCTCTTATGTTTACTCTATTTGTTTCGTTTGTTTGCATGTATTTCATTATGTTTTCTTTACATGCTTTACTCTTAGCTGATTTTTTTGTTTTGTCTATTTGATTGTTTTTGACTCAAAAAAGCGCTCCATTTTAGTCAAGCTAAAGGTGCCATAGCAAGCATGTCCAAGAAATCATAGCTTAAGCTTGTGAATCCCATTCTACAAAAGAAATATGTTAATCATATTAGGCCATCATACAAACGCATTGGCATTTTGTAGCAAGACATGATGAGCTTGATAAGGGCTTATAAAAATCAAACGGGCATTTTGTAGCAAAAGCACAGGGTCAAAATCTTGGCTTTGAGAGACACCAGAGGCATTTTGTAAGGAAAGTGCGTGCCTTGATGAAGGGTTTTTCTAAAACATCCCGGCATTTTGTAGGGAGAGATCCTCCACCGGTGATTTTACTTTCTAAGTGGTTTGCCGACTGTTTGAAAAACGAGGCTGCGACGTCGCAGCAAAAGGAGGCCTCAGAAGGGATACGGTCGACCAACTTTTTGCGAAAGGAACCTGCGATGCCGCAGCTCTTTTTGAAAAACCCTGTAAAATGGCATTCACTGAAAGTAAAGGATGTGCCAGATGAAACCCTTGGGTTTGATGTGCGTAGTGTGGGGCAGTGGTCGATACACGAAAACAGCACCGTGTTTGAAAGTGAGAGTCGTGCCTCGAAGAGACTGGCGGGTGATGCCCCGATGTGGTTTTCCTCTGGCGCGCTCCCCCTGCTGATGGCCGGGGTCGGCGGATTAGTGTCAGCGACATAATGGGATTAGATCCAAGCCCCATGGTTTACAACTTATCTCTCAAAATGGCCCAAAATTTGGGAACACCATCAGATTCTTATTATCTCCGTTTGTGCTGCTTAAAAATAGAGAAATTCAAATACCAATACCTTGGAATAAATTGTCTTGTGAAATACACATTTAGATACATTTAGATGATCATGCGTGGTTATCTTTCCCCTTTCTTCCCAAAGTTTCCAAAACTTCCCACTCGCACTTTTTACAATCGGCTGATTCTGCCATAAAATGGGCTGATCTACTACATGAAGATCACAATTTTTCTGGGTGAAATCGCCATTTTTATACGTTTTTCTCGCCAAAATGGCAACTTTCCTGGCTGAAATCGCCATTTTTCTTCGCCAAATCTCACATTTTCTGGGTGACACCGCCATTTTTCCTCCCTTTTTCTCGCCACTTTTCTGCGTTCACATCGCGTCATTTTCCCTGCAGGCGCCCAGCACCGCCTCCTCGGTGATGAAGGGTTTAATCGACGCACCGGACCATTCAATCATCGAGGCGGAACCGTTTTTTTCCGGGAAGGGCCTGGAAATTCCATTGGGATTTTCCTAGAAAAAATGGGGATTTTTTTCTGTTTTTTTTTCCCAATTTTTTCTATTTTTTTCTGAAACAAATGGAATTATAGAAGTCTCAAAACTGGGATTTGCCTGGATTATTTTGTGGGTTTTTTGAGATTTGAAATGAACATTGAAGGGCTTTGGCAGGCAAACAATGGGGAAAAGGTGGATCAAATTTTAGTAGAACGGGGAATTGAGCCAGACAAGTAACTGCATTTGACATAGATGATTTATCATAGGGGTTCAGCCAACCATCGAGATGTTAGTCACTCCCCCCGACAGTGTTACAGTCTGTTAGAGCGTCGGGCGAATCTTTACCATCTACTATTGTGGGGTCGCCTTGGGAGGGTTGTTTTTTCTTTTTACATGATTTTAAGCACACTATCTTTTTTCAATTAGATATATGATAATAGGAATGTTCCAACCCAAACAAAATCTGGGTGTCTCAAATCCCCTCATTTGGAGATTTTAGGCTCCTCTAAATTGAAGCAGTGCCTTTTTTTGCATTGGAGGGGTGATGGTTCTCAGTGCCCTGTTGTTTAGTGAAATCCTTTCAGGATGCTTTGACATTCAAACTTTTTGGTGGCTGTATTGGTGAGCTGAAATCCAACAAGTTTGGTTCAAGTAATATGATCAAATCTCAAGTCTCTCGGTGGTTTGAGATTCTTCGACAACAATGTTTGGTGGTGATTTTTCCCCCCCAGTTTTGTCATGGAATCCATTGGGAGATTCCAAGTTTTTTTGAGAAGTCGATCCTGTGTTGGACATTTACATACAGCTGTTGTGAACCTCCATGTTTTTCCTTTTCTGAGCTTGCAAACCAGCTCGCTCCTGATCTTCCCCCATTTTGAGCTGGTGTTCTTTCCATGTTTCCGCTTCGACGTCCATGTTTGGCTGCTTTCGCCAGGCCAACACCTGCAGATGACGGCGAAACCTTGCCGGAAACGGACGCCTTGACGTTTTTTGAAGAAGAGCTGCTGTCCCCGATCCAACACATTGTGCGGATCTTTACTTTGTATGCCACCGGGCAGTGTGAGCTGCGTGGCCACGTGGGCAATCTCTTTCAGAATGGACCGCAATACGCCTCTTCGTTGGAGGCCGGACATGGCACTCCAGCAGGGGTGGCGCTGTTGGATCCGTTGATTTCATAGGGCTGTTGAGCATGAACAGAATTCAATCTGTAATACACTGGGAATTGGCACATTCAAACATGATGGCTTGTTGGATAGAAATGAGCAGCGATTGGCACAAAAATGAAGCTTTAACGAACAATTGTGAGAGAGTGGGATGCTCAATAGAGCAGTGGCTGCNTGATGGCTTGTTGGATAGAAATGAGCAGCGATTGGCACAAAAATGAAGCTTTAACGAACAATTGTGAGAGAGTGGGATGCTCAATAGAGCAGTGGCTGCGATGTTCCATTGTTGGTTGATTAGTTCTGGGATGATGCTACCCAACAAATGATCACAATCCATNGTGAGAGAGTGGGATGCTCAATAGAGCAGTGGCTGCGATGTTCCATTGTTGGTTGATTAGTTCTGGGATGATGCTACCCAACAAATGATCACAATCCATTGGCCGCGGAATCCGGTTCTTAACTAACTAGCCAGTTTTTGAAGGGGCGACACAGGGCTTTGAACACTGCTCGACTGAGCAGCAAAAATATACCAAACACACGAAACCGTTGTTTTTTTTTGATACTGGTTTAACATGCTTTAATCATCCATTGTATGGGTTTCAAACATCAAGAATATGGTGATAGAATTGATACGTGATAGTTGAGGGTTTATCTTTGGGGGATTTAAGTTTGATTTAAGTTGATTTAAGCGCCAAAGATGTTTTTCCTACAGTGGAGATTTAACGGACGGTTGATTGGCTATGACATGTCGGGAATGGATGATTTAACCTGGCACCTGGTATTCTACTGAGGAATGAACCAATCATGTCTGGGGATACATGTGATTTTACACAGGGTTTGATTGCCAAGGAAATGTGGGCTTCGTACAACCTGATTCATTCGTGATCACCCATAACTATGTTGGTTTATTTGTGGTTACTACCTTGGTTTATTCAAACACTCCCTTCTGGTAATTTAACGTAACTATGGAACATCACATGTAATATGTCCCAAGTTTTGCTGACATGTGCATGCTTGGTTTGCGAGCACAAACAAAACTGGCAACGTCAGATTTTTTCGTCACTTCTACGTTGGATAACTAGATGCCATCAAAAGCGGATAACTATAAATAGAAAAATAGACAGATGAATTAATGAATGCATAAAAAAAATAAATAAATATAAATAAATATAAATAAATTTAGAGAAATATAAATAGAATTAAATAAATAAATCAATAAATAAGCAAATATAAATATATAAATAAATAAATATATAAAAATAAATAAATACAAAAATAAAAATAAATACAAAAATAAATAAATAAATGCATAAATCAATAAAGAAATACATAAATAAATAAGTAAATATAAATATAAATATATATGGGCCAATTTTGGGATCTAAGCTGCAAAATGGACGATTGACGGATTGACGCCAGGTTTGATATTTTATTAGTAAGATACTTTGATGGGCCATGGTTGATCACTGGCGGTTTAGGAATTCAAAATTACCTATATATTTCTCATGGCTCATGGGATATGAGAATCATTCCAGTGAGCTAAACCCATAATCCAAGTCGCAGGGGGCTTTTCTCGCTAGGACACATTTGTAGATGATTTTCCCACGAAAACCACCATTTAGATCCATTTTGCATTTTGTCAATGAAGCTGGGGGATTTGCCATTGCCATGTTTGATTAGCGGAGGGTAAAACTCATCATCCCCCCAAATAGAGCTCAATTCCGACATGACTGGGCTTTTGTATGCTTTTGTGGCCCAGACTGGTGCCCAAATGACGTGACCCCTAAAGAATTTTTGAACTGGCGCATTCTTTTCAAATTGTGGAAGGCAAACACGGGTTTGTCCGAAAACGGGGTACCCCTATATCCACCAGTTCATCATCATCTCTATTCACATGGCAATTCTTTGGGGCTACATTCCATTTTGAGACACACAAATTTATGTTACCCTCTGGTAAACTAACATAACTATGGAAAATCATCATTTTTAATGGGAAAATCCACTATAAGTGGTCATTTTCAATAGCTATGTTAGTTTACCAGAGGGTAAGTAAGTTTTGATATCCCGTGAAATATCTGACATCCCATTAGCCTTTAGATTGATGGTGAAGTCCCCCCACCATGGAGAAGAAGCCACCAGGAATCAAGGGGAATATTCTGGGAATAATCAACGATAGTGGAAACATCTTGGAAAGAAGCAAGAATAGTGGACAGAGTGCAACAAGAATGGACACATCATGGGAATATACATGGGAATATAGTTGGAATATAATGGGAATATAGTGGGAATAACGGAAGAACCAGCAATAATGGCAATATAAGGGGTACAAAAGGTAATGGACTACAATGGGACCATAATGGGACTATATACCTGGTAATCAGTCACATGGAACACCGTCCCGAAACCGGTGGTCGAGGCAGTGTAGCTCTGGAGTTAAATTGCAGCGACCCCACTGTATAGTGTTCCTGGAATCATGGTTGGTACACTCTGGTAAACCAAATAGCTATTAAAAATGGCCATTTATAGTGGATTTTCCCATTAGGCATGGTGATTTTCCATAGCTATGTTAGTGATTCATGGATGGTGCGGGATCACTCTCCCGAAATTACTCAAACATCAGGGTGCAGGACGCGGGCATGATGGGGATCACTGAGTTCCCCCAAGATGCACCAAATATATATATAAAAAAGCATAGTTATAGAGGGTTATATTCCAACTTATGGAGCTTATCACCATAGTTCTATCATTCTGTCACCCCCAGTCTGTGGTGCGGCTCCAGCATTTCGGGATGTGCTTTCGGAAACTCGCGCAGGGCAGCGACTCGCAGAAGAAACTCTGCAACTTGTTGCGCGGCTCCACCAACTGGATTTTGTGGGGATGAAAGTGGGCTTTTACAACGCCAACATGACCATTTTGATAGGGAACATGCATGATGATNGCTCCACCAACTGGATTTTGTGGGGATGAAAGTGGGCTTTTACAACGCCAACATGACCATTTTGATAGGGAACATGCATGATGATCATGATGATCAAGAACGAAAAAAAGCTCGTGGGGTGTCCAACATGTGAAAATGAACCAGGTTTTTATATCACATCAAGTTGGTTGGTCATATCTCCCATCAAATATCCAATGATTTTCCCCTTATATGTTCATGAGTAGTGGTGAAATACAAACCGTTAAACCATCTNATATCCAATGATTTTCCCCTTATATGTTCATGAGTAGTGGTGAAATACAAACCGTTAAACCATCTCGGGGGCGACCCCGCGACGAGAGCTGGAAATGGCACCTTCACTTTTTTCCAAAAGAAAAAAACATGGCGGGTTTGATGATTTTAATCACAAGTTACAAACCTACCATCTGTTCATTTAACGTAGCCATGGAACATCGCCATCTTTAACAGGAAAATCACCATAAAACATCTATAACTGGGCCATTTTCCATGGCTATGTTAAATACCCAGAATGCCCAGAGGGTATCTGTTTTGACATGTTTTTTCCCTTCTACGGCTTGGCATACCGCCAGCAATAGCTCGAGGATTACGAAAATGCCATCCAGTTGGAGGATTGCAACCAACCATCAGCAGTGGAAAATCACTCATTTAGTTTCAATCGTGAAATCCGTTCAAGCCCTCCATTTTTCCGGAACCTCCGCCCCCTGGCCTCGCCGCGTTTCCCAAGGTTGGCAGACTTGGGGCGGAAGGTATGGTGGTATAAGGAGGCCCGGCCATTCCCCGGCTCATTTGAACAAAACAGCCATCTGGCTGATTGCCGAAGGGTAAATCCCATTATATATATATATATAATCACATTAATCACTATTAAGCAACCATGAATAAACCATTAGTAAATATTATTAATCATTATTAACCATTACTAACCGTTAACAATTATTAACCATTAATAGCCACTATTCTCTGTGGTGTTTCGCCTGGGGGATCAGGTAGCGCAAGCGACGTTCGAGACGTGGGGGCTCCGAGCGCTGCGGTGGGAGTTGAAGGATTCAACGAAAGTGGAACATAAGTGCTTGCATCCTTGTGGCACTTCGTGAGATTTAGTAGTAATCCTATCCCCCCAGTGCTAAACACCCCCCGAACAAAACCATGGGTTTGTATTGGATCTAGACANACTTCGTGAGATTTAGTAGTAATCCTATCCCCCCAGTGCTAAACACCCCCCGAACAAAACCATGGGTTTGTATTGGATCTAGACATTTTGGGGGACCCGGAAAGATTCAATACTTGGGGGCTGGGATTGGTACTGAACCCTGAAATCATCTTATGAAATCATATTGAATCCAACGGTGATGGTGAAATCCATATTTTCATTGGCAAATCAGAGTTCTTCTTGATAAAAAAACAAATCCTCAAGATTTGCAGACAAATCCGTATTTTCACGGCTAACATCGTAGTGTTCTTCGGTAAAACGGTAAACACTCTTTGAATCCAAACCTTTTTTTGNACGGCTAACATCGTAGTGTTCTTCGGTAAAACGGTAAACACTCTTTGAATCCAAACCTTTTTTTGCGCTGGCGAAATGATCTTGGATCCACATTCATACTCCAACAGAGAGCATCCACATTTCTTACCAAATAGCTCCCTATATGGGTATGGGTCAAAATTGGGTACATACCCGATAAATTAGATGGTTCATCTTCAATATAGACATTTCAGTCTGTGNTTTCTTACCAAATAGCTCCCTATATGGGTATGGGTCAAAATTGGGTACATACCCGATAAATTAGATGGTTCATCTTCAATATAGACATTTCAGTCTGTGATTCCAATGGTCTTGAACCTAGGTTTTCTTTTCTGAGTAGCCCCAAAAGTTGATGGACAACTTCAATATGCGGCCTTTTTTTTGGGAATCACTTGCAAGGAAGGTCAAATCTTCTGCTGCGGTAAACCCAATGCCATTCAATGCCATAAACCTCCATCGGAGAAAACATCCATGCTGTCAAAATGTGTTGCATGTTTCAAATCGAAACCGAAGCTTCCAGCTGATGCTGCTGGTCATTCTAGCCTTCTTCTCAAATAGAAGTAGGTCGGAGACGCAACAAAATCAAGTTGGTTGATTTGAGAGCGACCTTCTCTCATGTTTCTTTCATTTTTTAAAACCAATCTTGGTTGGTTGCATCACAATATATATATATATATATATATATTGTAGGGCTTCGCACACCGGCGATGCCCCAAGGGCTGTGGTTGTGGCTGTAGTTGTGGTTGTGGTGGTGGTTCTTGTTGTTGTTGTTCTTCTTCTTCTTCTTCTTGTTGTTGTTGTTGTTGCTGCTGCTGCTGTGCTATTGAGCATCCTGTAACCATCTGACCACGCATTTTTTAATTCATTTTTAGGGCCAAAATTGTCAAGTAAGTGGTGAGTTTGCGTTTTTTGAAAACCCTCGGAGCAAAAAAACACCATAAATACCGGTGTTTTTGGCGCCTCGGAAACCCGAAACCATAAAATTTACGGTGTTTTTTGCCCTTGGTAGCAAAACCATGGTATTTACAGTGTTTTGTGGACAGCACCTAGCAAAAACACTGGTATTTACGCATTTTCAGCATGCGGCAAAAATTTTTTCCATGCCAAAAGCAACAAACCGCTGTAAATTACAATGTTTTGGCTTTTGGAATGCGGCAAAAAACGTCAAAAAATACCAAAAAGTGTCTAACANCTGTAAATTACAATGTTTTGGCTTTTGGAATGCGGCAAAAAACGTCAAAAAATACCAAAAAGTGTCTAACAAACTTCGGGGGTAAATTCGTTATTTTACTAGTATATTTACCTAATTTAGTTTCTGAAATTACCGAAACTAGTGAAAAATACATCCAAAAAGAAAATGACGTATCATTCGTAAGATTCTGAAAACATTTTTTTTTTGGGGGGGTGGGAAATCCTGTAGACCGGACTTTGAATTCTTGGAAGGGAACATCATGGACAAATCAGTCGGTACGGTAGTGAATATTCACCAGCCAAAATGATTTTGGGCATCTGTTCGGACACCGGATGAAAAATCTATATAACCAATCCCAATTTTTTGGACGGGAAACTATAGGCAAATCATCCTAAGAATGGTGGATTTGGTTGGTCAATGGGTAAGTTTTGAGCTTGGGGGGGAGGAATAATTGGTAATTACCATCTTGCAATTTCTCATAGCTATGGACAGTCATCATAAATCAGCCATTTTCCATGGCTTGACCCATGAGTGGCGAAAAGGTTGCGACTTGGTGAATTCTAGGGTTGTGTGGGATAGAACTATAGTATTCATGGGGTATAGTTTATACTTGTTGTCAATGTGTTAGTGGGGTTTATAAACCAATTTATAATTGGCAAACCCACCTTGCACGTGCCGAACGGCGTCATCAGCAGAGGTTCGAAGTAGGCTGATTATTGCCCTGGATTTCCCCAAACATATGGAAAATACACTGAGACTTGGCAGCTGTCATAGACAATTGATGTATTAAAAACCATTGTGTGTTTTTCAAACATCCAACATCTGGAGTTGTATAATTGCTTGGGAAAAAAAATTCTCTATGTTTTGTACCCATGTCATGAACATTATGTTTTTCGTGGCTACTCTCTGTGTGACCTGCACCCGTGGCCCCTGGCTCCGCTGAATGGAAAATGGCCAGTCGAAGAAGTGCAATTTCGGTGGCTCAAGTGCCAATATTTTGGTTTCGAAAGCGTTAATCCGCAGAATCCGCAGCTGATCTACTTGGAAAATTTTGCAGATAACGTCTCTGGAAGCGTCGCCATGCCGCTGGTGGAGGTCTTCGCGCGGGAGGCGGACATGCCCAAAATTCAGGCGAGGGGTGGGTGGCAAAACATATATTGCATATTGTATCATAGTGTCAATAATGATAAGGTAAATGGGACAAAAAACCCTCTTTATGACTTTATGATGTAGAAAATGTAGACTGACGCCTGGTTGGTTGCTGGGATGGATTTACCATACCTGCACGTGGGGCCACCTCACAACACATGGATGGTGACTTCAGGTGAGTAAATTCTTCCACTTCGCAACATTTTGATCTGGGAACAACTAAATGAACACTAGTTCAACAAATAAATGACACACTTGAAACTGAATGCTTATCAACAATGATGATCTGAATAGGCAAGACATTACAATGTATATATATATATACATATGTATGTAATAATAGTATCATATATATATATACATATATATATATATGTACTTACACATATTATATTTGACTGGAGATATGGAGGAACATTGCCCCCAGGACGAGCTATGTATCTAGCAACCACAGGGAATCAACAAGACACCNTATGTACTTACACATATTATATTTGACTGGAGATATGGAGGAACATTGCCCCCAGGACGAGCTATGTATCTAGCAACCACAGGGAATCAACAAGACACCGAGGTCAGCACCTGCAGCTGGGATGTGATTACCCGGGTGTGAGCAAGTTGGGTCTGGTACAACAATGTTGTTACTTGCCAATATCTGGACATGATGGGCATGTAACTTTACATCACCAACTACCTTTGACAATAAGCAATCATTAGGAGTCAATCAAATAACACTGTGATACATCTCACCAAATCGGCCAGTTTTAGTGAATGAACATGGGGTATGTATTAAAACTTCGAACCAATCATACATATTAACACATATGAATACCAAGAAGATCCAAGAATACTATCTTAGTTTTCAAAATAACAGTTATTCAAAAACGAGCAGTGACGAAAATACTTCTTGTAGGGGGCTACACTACCCTTTCTACATTGTTTTTGTTTTATTTCCCAAATTCTAATAGGATACCCGACCAANGCAGTGACGAAAATACTTCTTGTAGGGGGCTACACTACCCTTTCTACATTGTTTTTGTTTTATTTCCCAAATTCTAATAGGATACCCGACCAATTAGTAGATATATTAGTATCCATTGATTTGATCATGTTAGTATTACTCTACATGGGTGTGTCCGAAGGTAGGGTATATCCCCCAATTTTAGCCATTTTATAGGGATAATGATCAGCAAAACCATTGGGTTTGCTATTGTTATACCCATGAAACTGGCCATTTGGTATACCCTCTGGTAATTTAAGATAGCTATTGAAAATGGCCATAGAAATTGTTGATTTTCCCATTACAAATGGTGATTTTCCAGTCCGCTGTGTATCAGAGGGTATCCCAGGTTCAGACAAACCCAGCCGTGGAGGCTGCGGAGNGTTGATTTTCCCATTACAAATGGTGATTTTCCAGTCCGCTGTGTATCAGAGGGTATCCCAGGTTCAGACAAACCCAGCCGTGGAGGCTGCGGAGCTTTGTCACTTTCTACAGGAGCATTTTAAAGTCGAAGCTGGAGCCGGGAAAACCCAGCGGTACCAAAGGCTGGTGGATGTCAACGGTTGAAGATGGGATATCATCAACATAGAACTGGTGTTTTTGTAAACCATTTATGGTGGATTTTTTCAGCTCCCTCCATTTTTGAGGATTTTCCATGGCTTTTTTGGAACCAATCTACGCTCCNTAAACCATTTATGGTGGATTTTTTCAGCTCCCTCCATTTTTGAGGATTTTCCATGGCTTTTTTGGAACCAATCTACGCTCCAATCAAACTTGGCAATTGAAAGTCACCCATTTATACTTGATTTTACCCGCTATAACCTCCATTCAGTGGGGGATTGTGTTGAAACTCTGGCCGTTGGTGTGGGCGTGATGCAGCGTTCGATGAAAGCAACATCATCAAGATAGCTATGCAAAAGATCTATGAGACAGTGGCTGGAAGAAACCTTGCACCANCGTTGGTGTGGGCGTGATGCAGCGTTCGATGAAAGCAACATCATCAAGATAGCTATGCAAAAGATCTATGAGACAGTGGCTGGAAGAAACCTTGCACCAATTGATAGGTGCTTTATCCCATTGTTTAAAGGGTTTTAACCATCCCAGCTGGTGCAGGATTTCTTCTCCACAGGATGTTGGGTTTTAGAATAATTGGACTCGGGACTTCAAGACTCTTTTAGTCACATGTCACGAATCTGGCAGGGCCAACCGAATTCTGATTAAAGCATTGGAGAGAAATCTGCAGAAACAGCATCCAAAAGCACTTTTCAACACTTTTCATGATAGTTGTTTTTTGGTTGGTAAGTGTTTCTTCAAGCCAACCCAGCAAAGAGTCACGTCCTTGGTATTCGAACGTCCCTAGTCGCCGCCTTAAAGACCTGACATCGAGCCGCTGTTGAAGGATAGCACCCTGAGCCCACCGAAAATGCTCATTTCCCAACAGGTAAAAATTAAACAATTTTGACAAAGTAATCATTTTTTGATGTCCCACACAATTTGCTTGTAGAACAGGAGTTTCAAATCGTTATATCCGTTTGATAGGGCGTTTTGTAGTTAGATACATAGAGACTCCCCTATTTTTGATTCGATTTTTTTTTTTAATGGTTAAACCCCGTTATCTCCATGGTTATCTCCATTTCAAGTCCCCGAACTGCCCAGGTTGTCCAGGTGATGATGAGTGTGGTGAAGGACAACGGGTTTCGGGTTTCTGAAGGGAAGGAGAAGATGATCATTGGTTGATAGTTCTAGGAAGTTATGAAGAACCCTCTGAGACTATGGTTCTACTTGTCCCACTTCCCCCACTTTTTTTGGGTGTTTCAGGTTTTGCTACGACTGGGGGAAGCTTGGTTGGGTACTTTGATAGTCTTGCTCGTAGCCATAAATCGGAAAATGTGCCCAACGCACAAGACGCACCATGGTTTGATACTTGGAGGTGCACCCCAGGTATTCGCTGGGGAATGACCCGTGTATAGCTAAGGATATCGCATAATTNGTTTGATACTTGGAGGTGCACCCCAGGTATTCGCTGGGGAATGACCCGTGTATAGCTAAGGATATCGCATAATTGTAATCTAATGTAACGCAATGTCACATAGGGTAATGTAATATAATGCCATGTAATGTAATGTGACCCGCAGCACGTGCGATACGCCCCACAGGTACTTCACTATATACACTTTCATAAGTTTTTTTTTCAGGTTTCTTGAGGGTTCCTTTGGGGCTCCTTTCGGGCTCCTTTAGGGTTCATTTAGGGTTTCTTTAGGGCTTCAGGTTCATTTATTTATTTTTTTTTCCCCCAGGGTTTTTCTAGGTTTTCTTTAGGGTTTATGCAAAAGGTGCTGAAAACATAGTTTGCCGGACAGCCGAATCCCCGCAGAGGGTCATCAAACACGTGGTCCACGAAGCCACGTGAACTACATCAAGTTAAATCATCATCTAACTGGTTGTTTCATGCCGCACTTGCAGTTGGTTCACAACCTAGGTAGACTAGGTTAACTAGTGAGTATGGTGGATAGATCGTGACATATCTATAGTTGGATGGGTAAACACAACATGTACCAAACAGAGGGGAAACCAATCACCTGGTACTTGGATCAACTGCATTCCCAAGTACTTAGAGTATCAGCCCACGGATCGCAACTGACCAGCTAGTAAGGGTGCTATAATCAAATTTTAAATAAAGTGACCTCTGGTAATCAAACATGGCAATAGAACATCCCCCATTTCATTTGTTGATGATTTTCCCAGCTATAAACCTTTATTCAACTGGAACTTTGGGGATATTCCCTAAAATAGCTCTTACATAGGCCTTGCATTTGGTAGGTACCCCTAATTCCGGTCCCTGAAATAGCCATTGATCCATTTGTAGATGATTTTCCATTGCCACATTCGATGACACGAGGGTAACCCCAGGGAACCTATTGACCAGCGTTATTCTATCGTTGGGATGATGCTTCATGGTTGTCCTCGCCAAGACTCAAGCGTCACAGGACTTAGCACCTGAACCGGTCTGGGGACCCAGTGCGGCCTCCAACGCCCAAGGATCCACTGGAATGTTTGCTGAGCATCTACTGATATCATCTGATATCTATATACTGTTTCTTATGTTTGCTCGGATCTTTTTTGGGGCAACCGATACAGGAGCCGTTTTTCCGGAATTTTCAGACCCATTTTGCATTCAGCTGTATCTACGAGCAACCAGCATACTGTGTACGGACAAAATCCTGCACCAGTTTGGAGATGGTTNCCCATTTTGCATTCAGCTGTATCTACGAGCAACCAGCATACTGTGTACGGACAAAATCCTGCACCAGTTTGGAGATGGTTTATCCCACTAGTATCCCATTATTTACGGGGTTTCGCACCTACCAATAGTTACCAACTGGTGCATGATGTCTTGTCTATCCACAGTATGGCAATCAACAGCCGCTTGGGGATAAGCCATGTCACCAGCTTGACATAGCTATCCAACCTCTAGGTCTTCCATTTGGGGATTTTCGGCACAACCATCAGGTAGGAATGAGGTGTTTCATCCAGCCATAGTGTTGGGGTGAAGCCAGTTGAACCACTTTTTGACGGGTGAACTGCACAAAAAAAACACGGTTTTTACAAGTTATATAACTTCCCAGGTTTCATGGTCTTTCCTGTTTTCCCCCAGCCACGAAAACCACTCTTAAACCATCCCCTTCCGTCAGAACACGCCCATGTGCTGTACTTGGATCTGCATTCCAGTACCTGCCAGTTCCTAGGTGACTATCAAGTATGAAAACTGAACTTGTTATACAACATACACCGCTTGTGATGGCTGGTATCCCATTTATTTCTTGGGTATCAACTATGACCGGGATATCCCCAGGAATCGGAGACGACTTGAGGGTACATCACAGTTGGTAAGTGGCTCATCAACATACTGTGACCCGGCTACTGTAAAAAATGGTACAGCTGGGTTATGATCACCACTTCCAAACTCGGATGTACACCCTATATACCTTCAACTATATATATATATATATGTACAGTATATATATATATATACTGGTTACACACATCTTCATTTTCGTCTATGTTTGATGATTAATGTCTTCATTGTAACCCCAGTACTAAAAGGCAACATTATCACCAAAGCCGCTTTAAAGTACCGCTTGAGCAGTCTCAAAGACAGCTGGTTGATGCTCATTTATAGTCACTATTGCGTTAAGCTGCCCTCAGAATCAATTCTTGCAGTTGTAGTAATCCCCAAAAAACATAGAATTGCAGTTATAGTAATCCCCAAGAAGATAGAAAAGCAATCTTAATGTATCACTATTTTAGTAGGACTTTACTTTTGTATCTGTTTGGGGATGACTATACCGTTATTAACCAACTCTTCAAAAATCTTTTTTGGGACCATGGCTTGCCCTTGGCGTGCCATTCCGGGTCCAATCCAGGTCTACCTGAGTCTACGTGCCAAGGGCACCCCTCCACGAAAGGAGAAGGTACAGGAACTGCTCGCAGGAATTGGCAGGCGCCGAGACTGGCCGCTCCGCTGGCTGGAGCTGGATGCGGCTATGACATGAGGGTTTCCATAAATTGGGGTTTTCCAATAGCTGGATGATTTTATCATCGAAATCCTGTTGAAATATGGATGATTTCGGGGTATCACCACTTTAGGACACCCTCAAACGTCAGCACTAGAATGTACAAAGCCGAAATGCCAAACATGCTCCCCAAAGACACCGTGTTCACATCCGTGCGATATTTATTTCATTTTTTTAAGCTTTGGACTGATGCCATTCACTCCTTAATTTAACCGAGAAACCCGGTCAGTTTTGCCAAGAGCAAATTACTCCTTCGCTTTGAGATTAAAACCTATGTCAAGACATTGCATGCAATCACGGTGGTTATAATGGTGATGATTGGCTTCATGATGGTGATATTCCAGCCATGATTTGGTTTTAAAGATATGGTGTTCTTTCAAATTCAAAAGGGGTTCCACCTGGGCCAATGTGACAGGCTGCGGAAGGATTGTTTTGAGAACAAGCGGTGTAATTATTGGACATCATTTTCGATAGTCTAAGAATATCCTTGGCAAATTTTGGGTAGTTCGTTTTAAAGCTTATATATAGCTCTGAAGTATTTAGAAATAGTTCTGAAATATTTGGAAATAACTCTGAGACCCTCACAGACAAAGAGGCTAACTGACTGCTTCATTTGTAAGGCATGTATGGGACTCCAAAATCAAATCATCCAAAACTCCCAACTTTTTTCGAGTTTTCCAGTTCCAGCTCGGAAGGTACTTGGAGAGCAAAGGCCTGAGCCGAGGTGCGCAATTGGAACATCAAACTATCAATGGAGTTTTGAAGATCAACAAATGAAAATCAGTCATCCAAAAATGAGACTTACTTGTAAAGATTCTATTAAAAAATCTAATCATCAACGATAAAAGAAGAGTTTGCACGGGTAAGGAATGGTGAGTCTCATTGTGGATATTGTAGACATTGTAAATCCCACATGAATCCATTTGAATTTGTCCAAAGATGGAAGATGGGCGCCTCATAACTGCCATGGACATTATGATAAACTATTGGATTTCAAAGAAACAAATTGGTACTAGTTTCTTTTTCCCAATGTTTGACAATTTCATGCAGTTCCCTCGAACAACGATCACACTTATTTTTCAAAACATGCATTTTTTTGCCGCGTAATTTCTATTTGTTGTTGTATGTATGGAAAAACTGCACCCCTTACCTGTAGATTCTGGAGGAATTCGAGAACTCGGGATTGTTTGAATCATGACAGCCTAAAACATGCGTGCGAGGGGAAAACCGGACGACATTTTCAGTCACTTGATCCACAATCCCTTGCGCCTGCCAGCGAAAATAGGCCTTCTAAAGGCTTAAAAAATTAATCAAAATTAGTCGTTAGTCGTTTTTTTTAAAGAAAAATCGCGTTTTACCACAGTTGTAAGCACCCTTGTCCGCCAAGATGACTTTTTACCCTCAGAGCTTCGCTTGGTCCTTCAGTCTCTTGGCCGTGGCTTTCAGCAAACAGCAATTGCAAGAGAAGATAACTTCAACGTAGCAGTAGATTCCACAGAAGTGCAAGAGAAGATAACTTCAACGTAGCAGTAGATTCCACAGAAGTGCAAGAGAAGATAACTTCAACGTAGCAGTAGATTCCGCAGAAGTGCAAGAGAAGATAACTTCAACATAGCAGTAGATTCCACAGAAGTGCAAGAGAAGATAACTTCAACGTAGCAGTAGATTCCCCAATATACATCATGTGTGACGCAAATGAACATGAACGCTAACAGTCCCCCCCCACCCCCCACCCCAATATACATCATGTGTGACAGCAAAAAAACATGTTAAAATCTTGTCCGGTTTTCCCCCCGCTAGCTAAAACATGGAAACAAGAAAACTCCAAATACCTTCAAAACCCAAACTATTGGGTAGCCAACATCGGGTAAATGGCAACGGTTTGGTTCATTGTTATAGTTTGCTGGGTAGATAGAAGGGGTCAAGATCGACCGGAAACTCATGGGTTTCACCATCCTAATAAAGGGGGCCTGTAAATGTTCCCACAAACCAATTCGAACAAATACACCCTTTCAGAAGTGGCATATTTCATGGGACATCGCCTACAAAGTAGCCACATATTCGGACCTCTGGAATCATCCAATTAAGCAGCAACAAGAAATCGATGGAAATCGGGTAGCCACGATACAGTATAGGTAACCATCTTGAGGTACTCTTCATCAACCCAAAAAAACATTTCACAGTGAATGAAAAGGTCAACACAAGTTGTTTTGTTCTCAGATATACTTGGAGGATCATCCCACGAATTGCAAGTGGTTCATAAGCCTTGCTTGGTAAAGTACCCGATTCCTGGGATATCACATTTAATTCTGTGATAACAACCCCACCTAGGAACCAGTTCCTAAGTGGGGTGAACTGCCAAGTAGATTTCAGGGTGTAAAAAACACATCCACAACTGGGATTGTTTTGTGACAGTGTAATCTTATTCCTGATTTTCAAGAGCACACATTAAATTTGGGTATCCTGCGGTATCCTCCATTTTGTGACAAGCTTAAAGTGAAGGAGATCCCCATTTCTTCCCAGTTAAATCAGTGGCACAAACCCTATCTGCCCCTATTTTTGATGGCAAGCCATATCACCTGGGAGCTAGAGAGATCTGGAGATGGTGGTCGAGATGAAGGCGAACAAAAACAACATTTTTCCATTGGGGATCTAAATATTACAAATAGCATCAAACATGGGGAATCTACTGGAAATAGCCTCCGATCTTCAGAGAAGTTTTCGGTGGGAGATGGTGATAAATCACCTTGAAAATTGTGGTTTGTGATGGATTTATGATGGATATATAACGGTAATCACACATGGCCAGCTGGGAAATCCCCGAACTAAATGGAAAATCATCGAACTGAATGGGCGATGTTCCAGCAAACCATAAATGCAAGATTACCTTAGTTTTAAGACAACTAGATTCGTGTTCCGCAAGTCTGTTTTAGACACAAGGTTTAGTTGGTTGGTATTCACACTTTCCAGGTTAGCAGAAAGTAAAACTGGTAGCGACTGAGCCTTCTTTGTTATTTTTGATTGTTATTGAACATCATCAGCCATAGCCAGATGAGTTCACACGAACCATTAGTCCAAAACATGAAGTGCCCCCAACCGGCTCAATTTGGTGTGCTGATGGATGATCCTGAGGGGCCAATACCAAGATAGCAAGGGCATTGCTCAGACAGAACCCCTTGTAGCAACCCGCCCAAGGATAGAATTTGGGTCAAACCTCATTGAAATAGGCTCAAACTGAACCATTTCTTATCTTTTTGGAGGCTGCTATATCCCTTTTCCACAAGGTTTGTCATTTCATTGTGGAGTCTATCCTGGTCAACAGTACTCATTCACCTCCTTATCACAGCCCTTTTTTCAATATTGGGGGTTTCCTAAGTCATGGTTGATACTGCAGATACCCAAGTCACCATGGGTTTCAATACTGTAGTTTGGTACTGACTGGATGATTTGGGGGTACCCCCATGACTTAGGAAACCTCCGTATGATTCCAGGTGTTTTTTAAACCCCATCTATCCCATCAACTCCTATATGTTGCTTGGTATTCTCGGTAGCTCGTGAATGAAGTTCCATTTGTTAGCTGGCCTTTTTTGCCATAGTTGGCGCAAAAATCACGCCACCCTCAAGAGTACTTGAAAAAACCACTTTGGGCGATAGGATTTTCCCACCATTTTCCCGTCAGTTCCTAGGTCGCCGGCAGGGACTCATCATCGCGCCTCGCCAGGTAAGATTCGCATCGAGCTCTTTGAGCCATCGCAGCAAGCGGTCAGGGGATCCCAAACAGGAGAAACGTTCGGGTTGTTTAATGACGAGGATGATTATGGTTGTTATAATCATAGTCATTGTTGTTACCATGATTGTTATAATAATCATTATTGTTGTTATGATATGTTATCATTATTATTGATGATAGATATATACATTTAAAATTTATCATTGATTCTTACTACTATTATCATTACTATCTTCTATGGGAATAGTGGCCTTCATTGGCAAGGGCCTTCATTGGCACATTTTGAGGGGTTGAGCCATCATTCTAAAACATTCTAAAACATTCCAAAACATTAAAAAAATACCAGTACCTTTTTGTTTTTTTTTGATTTCTCTTGTTTTTTTTTTGTTTGTTTTGAATGTTTTGTTTTTTTTTTTCCGATTTTTTTAAAAGGATTTTTTTAGTATTTTTTGGATTTTTTTTTAATTTTTGGTAACTTTCCCTAATTTTCTGGAATGTTTAACATCCTGGCTGCCTGTCCCAATAAGGGTCCCTCTGAAGAGGATCCCAGGGGTGATGAATGATACTATCATCATTCTTACTTATGTGAAGAAAGCTGTATTTTAAGTGAAGCTTCTTTGAATTTGGGTACACAAAAGGTAACCTCGAAGACGGCGGCGATAGTCGCTTGTCACAAGTTACCCAGTGACCATATTTTGAGGGGCGTTTGATTGTAGTCATCTCCAAAAAGGATGGAAGAGTGACCATCATCTCCATGGTTTAGTAGGGATTTACAGTTCGGCATCTTCATGGGGATGACTGTATTATGTTCGAGCCGGATCAGATAGCACATTTGTGATTGCTGCAGCCCAGTTTTTGATGCATATCTATCTCCATCGGATCCGATTTCATGTTTGCTGTGATGTGAAACTTCAGCAAGCAGAAAAACCCACCATTTGTGGATCATTTTCCAAAGAAGTTTCCCCATGGGCTTTCCACATCTATGTTATCCCCAGGGTATAAAACCAAAAAATGTGTGGTAGATTCATTGATAGTCGCAATGCCCAAGAGGTTTATGATAATCGATTGCTGGGTATATTCCCATGACTGGGATGAAGACATGGGCAAATCATACTGTAACCTCACTGGAATGATGGTAAGGGGAATTATCCCAATAAAACATAATAAAACCATATCTTCGCTTAGTGAACCATTAGAATTTACCCAGATATATCCAGTGATTAGTCCAAATCATTTTGCATTATAAACCATCCAGCTATTGGGGTATCCTATGGAACCCTCAACAAAAATCCCTATGACTGGGATGACACTGCCGTGGAACCGGCAGAGGTCCATAGCTGGGGCAATTCCAAGCTTTAGCGGCGGACAGCGGAGAAGCAACACTGGGGATTGGACATACTGAGAAGATTTGAAGAATAATATGTGTACCACATATATGTATGATGTGTATATAAATTAGATCTATATGCATATGTACATGTGTATGTCTATGTGTTTGTCTAGGTTTATGATATATGCGATATATGTAATATATATGTCTCTCTCTCTCTTTCTATATATATACATATATTATATATATATACATACATATATATATACATATATATATATATACATACATACATATTATATATACACATATATATGTATATATATATATACATACATATATATATATACATATATATATATATACATACATATTATATATATACATATATATTATATATATACATACATATATATATATACATATATATACATATATATATACATACATATTATATATATACATATATTATATATACATACATATATATATATACATACATATTATATATATACATATATATTATATATATACATACATATATATATACATATATATATATATACATACATATTATATATATATACATACATATTATATATATACATATATATTATATATATACATACATATATATACATATATATATATATACATACATATTATATATATACATATATATTATATATATACATACATATATATACATATATATATATATATACATACATATTATATATATATACATATATATTATATATATACATACATATATATATACATATATATACACATACATATTATATATATATATATACATATATATATATTATATATATATACATACATATATATATACATATATATATACATACATATTATATATATATATATACATATTATATATATATACACATACATATATATACATATATATACATACATATTATATATATATATATACATATATATTATATATATACATACATATATATATATATACATATATATATATATATATTCAAACATTCTAAAAATGGGTACTTGGATGTCCATCCCAAACAACGATCCACTGACCATGGCACCATGGCGCCGAAGAAATGGCAATCTTGACCTTCATCTGGCTTTGGGTAAGCCTTGGTTGCGTGGGTGAGCTAGTTTTTTTCGTGCCATAAATGGGGATAGCTACCAACCGAGATAGAAATTGAGTTGTTTGAAGGATATCTATATAGGTTAAGCTTGAACATGCACCAGGGACCATTTTTTATGAAGATTCCAGCCCTTGGTTTTCCGAAAATTGGTTCGGTGGGGTCTCTTTTCTCATCCAGGACTGCTCGGTGGCGACTCTGAAAAAAAGGTGGTGACAAGAAATGGCTTGCAGCGTCCTTTGGGATGTGAACAGATGGGTAGCAGGTTTTCGACCTGGGCCCCATGTCGTTTTGGCACATGATGCTCGCCACCAAAGCATCAAATGTCCGGGGTCTCAATCATTTTGAACCATAGGGAGACTTTGATTGCCAATTCTCTGACACATGCCTGTTCAATCCTGTTCACCTTCTTTACAAAGCTGCGATGGATCAAAGATCAGCTCAACAAGTGGGCCTTCAATGCTGCATAGAAACCTACATCACTTTAGACACACAATGACACACACACACATATTTATCGATTTTCATCACCGAATCATGAAGCTTCTGCCACCAAACATGCAGAAAGCATCCGACCTCGGGTTGGAGACCACATGAACTCATCGGTCTTGTGTCATTGTTTCATTGTAGCAATGGACCCGCATTTGTGGCTTCGATTTTTGTTTGGCAACCATCCATTTGTTTGGGATCATTTTGAGCCATAGCCATATGAATTGGGGGGTGAACAACCACACCTACCAGAAATTTTCTAATGAAGACCTAGGCATAAATCAGAGTGAACTGGCCCATAGGCTTATCATGATGTCATGGCTCATGCCTTGACTTCATGGTTTGGGCTTGGAAATTATGGAGCAAAAATCCACACAACGGCAATGGGGAGATCCCATTCCAGCGGGTTCCAGCTCTTTGTTTCGATTCCAGCCATCATCATCCCAGACATCCCAGACATATCAGACCCCTCATGCTGTGTGCAAGCTGAAGCTAGCCAATGGCATCGTCATGGTTAGATTGATGATAGCCAGGTGCAGCACTGGGGAGCCGGGATGGTTTTTAAAAAAACATAGATGGAGAGGTGATTTTAGGACTGTAAGCAGCCTTTTTAGCATTCCATGTTTATCATTCTTTTGGAGTACCCACTTTTGACTTAAAATCAATATACTGTATTTTTGCCAACAGCTTTTCTTTTGTGGGCGAATCATGTCGGACCCATATTCATCTGCTTGGATAAACGATCCACGACAACACGAGAAGCCACAAAGATATTGATAAATACTGGAAATAGGATCGAATAGAATGGATTTTCAAATTTTTCAATATTTTCACTTGAATAAATAGTTCTCAAGGGAGGGCCCCTCGGGAGTGGCTCAACTCTGACCCATCTCCTGGTGGATGCAGACTGGTTTTTTCACCTCTAAGGGCGAAGGGGGTGAAACCCCAAGAAGCATCGGTGCAAATTCGTATTCAGGTGGGACATGGGTTTGCCTGAAGGTAGTGGGCCCCCCAAAATCCAAGATTGATCGGAACATTAGTTCCATAAGCACATGCCAAAAATTGTGGCTGAAAACCATATTTTCAGACCCATATATGTCCTTTAGGACATATATATATATATATGTAACTAAAAAATACAAGGTATTTGGGAATCGACAAACTGTTTTCTCCAACCAATTTTATACATTTATCATTATTAATTATTCGTATATTATACATATACAATGCACCAAGAAGAAAAAATGGATAACTTCTGATCCTAAGAATGACCAGCCATTTGTCTATCTGATGGTGAACGGAGCGGTTCCCCAGGCACTGGTGGCGCGTGCTTTTGATCGTGCTGCTGGTTGTGTCCTGCATCAAGACGCTGCAGGCTGCGCAGGCTGCATTTTATGGGGATTTGAGCATCAACACCCAGGGATATGTTGGATAAGGTGGTTTATATACCACCCATTTAAATGTTCATATTGTGGATGGTTTATAGTTGGGTTTACCACATTTTTTTAAAAATGATCTCAATTTTGGCTCGGAATCAAGGATTCAACCACTACTTCAGCGTCCGCATCAGGATGAAGCTGAGTTGCCGGAACTTGGAAGGCATGTCGGCCTGGAAAAACGAGACACCCCACTGTTGTTGATGGACAACCTCCATCTTTTTCTTGCAAATGGGTGGGTGATTTGTGATATACCCATTTGACAAAAAACATGTGCATCATAGCATTGAAATACAATGTCGGGTCAAAATTGGGATACCAAAAAACGGATGTTAAGATTGAAAAACATCTCCAACATCTGTCTAGATTTGGGAAAGCTGGGGGACTTGGAACGGCCGATTTTCCCATTGAACCATCCATCGATTCGGTTTGGTATGTCTTTTGGCGCATCCATCTCAATATACCCAGAAGTTTGATGCAGTTTGTCCCGAAATGGAAGGTTTATGCAGGTTAAAACCCAAAGTCAACATCAAATCATAGGGGAAATTATGACCATCGCATTTTGGGGTACAACATTTTCAGACAAAGCCATATTCAGAGGTAAAATCATCTGACCCAGACCCCATTATTCAGCTTCCACTATTACATTCCACTGTATCCACATTCTATTCCAACTTAGGGTTGCTGAAACCGTCTATATCCCCATACAGCATTGAATGAAACGAACGAAGTCACGCTTGAAATTCCTATATTCGGTTGTCAAAACATATCAATCATGTTCATTCCATGGAATAAATAAGTAAATAATAATGTGCATATATAGATGACATGTAGTTATACATAATATATTATATATGTGTATACATTACCAATAGGTCCATATATCAAACACACATTTTCCCTAGAATGTGAACATAAAAAACATTATAGAACTATATAATAGTTCCAACATTGTCCCCTATATATATATATATATGTACATGCTAAGCGGCACTTCCAGTGCCTACCTTTTCTAAGATTTCAAATATGTTTATGCGAAGCGGCCACTTACCATTTCTACATGTTTATCATCGGTGAGTCTTAAAAGATATATATATATATAAAGCCAATCCTTACCATATCTATGTGTACACATACTAATTTTTATTTCCCCATATAATATAGATCTAACCATGTAAGATATGGTGATCTTACCATATCCTACCTAGCAAATGTTTCCATGGATTTTTTTTTCCCTCAAAGTGCTGATGATCTCATCGCAGGCGCCTGGCGGAGCTGGAGACAGTGATGTTCTCCTACCACAAGGCGCGGTGTTTTTTTTTGACGATCAAAGAAATATATCGATGTGTTGGTTAGTTTAACATCCAATGCTTCTAACGATACTTGTATCAAGTAAAAAATAAATATGCATATTGATATATTTTAACGGAGTAGTATTGTATGTGTGTTAATTCATGGTTATACACCAAAACAATTTTTGTAGATCTTTGATCTACGCCGGATTTTTATGGATCACATCCCGCTGTGCAGGACTTCTTCCCCTTAGGTCTGGGCGACGTCTTGTGCTTCTTCGTGGCCGGTTCCAGTCGGGTGGCCAAAAAGCCCATGGGACCCAGGGCTTTGCGGTTGAGGATTCTGCAGGCAAAATGGTGAGTTGATGTTAGTTTGCAATTTATTTCAATAGATTTTATAGACTGAAGTATTTTCTTGCCATTTCGTATATGATGTAATTACATGATGTAATAGTATAGCTACTATATATATATATATAAATACATATATATATATATGTATATATATATATATGCATACAGTATATATGTACATATGTATAATATATGGGCATTTTGCCAAGGATGCTTGGTTTCGCAGTTCTCACAGCGCAGGCCTTGTGGTGGCTGCCGGCGGTGGCATTGGAGGCGGTGGCATCTTGGCGCCTCGGTAGCGATTGTAGTGGACTGGTGATGAAAATGCTGGGAATCGCCTTAGAAAAAGCTAGGGTTTGGTGGAAACCATGGGAAAAATCATCGGAAAATGATGATTTAACCAAGAAAAATTGTGATTTCATGGGATTTATAGCTGATTCATGATAGCTAAATTGAAACAAATAATGTGGTTGCAACCAGCGACTACTTGGGGGTGCAGGCAGTGTGCAGGCCTGGGCTTATGAATGGGTATAGCTACGGGAATGTAACCTCGATGAATTGGGATATCACCCCGAACAAAAACACTCTGGTTGAATCGCCCACTTAAAAAATGGAACTGCACCCCCAAGTGTTAGGGATATAGTGGGGAGACAGTGGGACAAATGAGCAACAATATGATATGGGATTACTCGAAAATGAGGTAGGACATATAAGACAATAGGAGGAATTCTCATGATTTCTCCAACCATTTGGGTTTGTCTGAAACTGGGAAAGACCTCAAAATCATCATTTGAAGTGGGAAAATGACGATAGTCCAGCTAGGAATTCGCGGGATGCCATTTTCAGGCACATCCAATTGATGTGAAGTTCTGAGATGATACAGCAAAGAAAAGTAAACCCGCATTCAATTCTCAAAGTTTGACATACAATAAGGGTATCGAATGATAAACTCCAGAACTTCGGTGTCGAGTATCTACTGATTCATGTAGCGGAAAAGTGCAGTAGTTTACCCACCAGAACCCCTGGTGGACGTACGGAATGTGTTCAATTGGATCAGGCGGATGGTTTTTTTTTTGGAAACAAATGGGGTGAAATAAAGCAACAAGAGGTGGCAAGCCAGAGTTAAAAGTCGAGAGATGATATGGAACTTGAACCTATTCTTCAATGCCCCTTGCTGTTGGAAAGCGCCGCATCGGTATTGTTCGTTGCCCCAATTTTTGCACCTGTGTGATAGTAATCAAAGATTACAATCACAATGACCATAATTCATATATATATATATATACTACTGATTACCATCATATAATTTCCCTATGATTGGCGATACCATATTGATAACAATAATTGTAGCATGATGGCCATATTTTCATATTGATAATGACTCCACATATCCCGAACCAACCCATGTCGTTGGGAAGGTCTCGCTGTATATGCTCTTCCTGAACTTCCGCCCAGTCACCCAGACACCTCTGTTGGACATTTGCCCATCCATGTCTTTTGGGGGTGTACCCTGCGGTAAGCGAACATGGCTGTCAAATCCCCGAACTAAACGGAGGTTTATGGCTGGGAAAATCATCGAAGTAAAGCTTCATAGCAGAGATCCATCATCGAAAGCGGGGATTTTCCAGTAAGTCACATTTAATTAGCGGAGGGTATATTTCGAGGCAGTCCTATAATGGTACGATCCCCATGAAATGATTGATGGGTGAATAGATGATACAATGACCTTGATCTCAGGAAAGGTGAATTCTAAGCCAGAAATGTGTACGCTATGTCATAAATGGGGGAATACAGTGCGAGAATATGTAACTAAAAGATGGGATTTAGTATGGCTGAGAATGGGGGGATACCACAAAACCGCGATGAAACATGGGGAAATGAAACGATGATGAACGGGTCCAAATGGCTGACACCCGGAATGTCTTGCAGATGCTTTTGCTCATCATGGTGAAATTCCTACTATTGTAGACCAGAGCGACCACATTTCTCTTTTGTAAATACCCGGTAGTAGATGCTTAAAACAATGTTAAATCCACAAGTGCCCATCCAATTTCCATCGTTCTGGCGGTCAAATCCAAGTTTTCGATGCTTGAGCCAGATCTTCTTGTGGGCGCCCCGGTGCTCATCTCATCCCTATGGGTACTATAGGGGTTCCACATATTTCCGAACCGAGGCTTTAATGGGAATCATTGAACTATGGGGGATTTTAAATTGCCAAGTTTGATTCCCGGTAAACAGAAACCAATTGAGAAAGACACTAAAAACTAGTCTCAATTTTTTTGGGGAGAGGATGATCCCAACTGAGCCATATCTTTTGGGTCTTGAACTGCTTGACATCACCATGATGTGCTGATGTGCCAAGGCCCTAGACACGCGGTGGCGCTATCGAACTTCACCATTTTGGGAGGTCAGTGGTAGTGCTGACCCCAAACGGGTCAATGCCTGAGGAAGGATGTGGAAAAGGGATGAAAAGGGTGTTTATTATCAACTATTTAGAAAAATATCTAAGAGGTTATTAGATGCTACTTCTGCATCAAATTGCATAGTCTGAGCAAAAAAACAAAAAGTTGAGGATTTCAAACACGAAAAGACGAGCCCCAACCCCAAGGAATTCATGTGTTTTTCCAAACGTTCCCTTTGTTAGGGTCTCAATCAGCCGGGTTTATCTATGGCTATGGTTTCCATCGACAGAACTCGTCAGCCCCTTCCTAATGGGGACCTTTCTTTTTTCCAATGGAACTCGGAAGGAGACCCTCACAACACGATGCCCGAGCAAAAAGGCATTGATTCTTTCGAAAAAAGGTCCTCTGAACCCCCCATCGTTTCGGCATTTTTTGTGCTTGTCAAGGTATCAAGATTATTCAACCCTTTTACACACTGGATGGTTTTAGATCCTGATTAAATGACCAGCGACCTATCGGTGGGCCCATTGGCACTGAGTTTTAAGCTCATGCCGTGGTCCTTCATGTGGGATATAAAGTCATCAGGGATTTTGTGACGACGACAGAATCATGAAAAATGATGACTTCACTATCAAACATTGAAACCGGTATGTCTTTTTTGAATTTTGAACATGAGATTGAACGTTATCAAACATGAAATGACTTTTTTGCTGTTTGAGGGCTTTTGCGACATTGACAATTGAGTTTTTTTTGCAATGTCAGCAAATGTTTGAACATCAAACTCCCATTCGATTTCCGTGATTTTTGGAGGCGCCTTGGCCAACACCTTGGTGAACCTGCTTCGGAGAGACGAGCGTCTTGATAGATCTTTTCCCATGGCTTCATGGCCATGGCTGGGATTGGCTGGGTATACACTCCCTATTAAGATGGACACATCCACTTAGTTTTCAAGAAATTGGTTGATTCTGTCCATGTTTTCATGCTGTTTCGTTTTAACGCTTCAAAGCAACAAGAACCTTCGTTTAACCAGTGGTGTAACCAACAATACTGAAGGTAGGTGGTGAACAATGAAGGATACATGGGATATCACCCGAGGAATTGTTGACGATGTCACCAGGATGTTTTTTTTTTTTTTTTTCCGCTATGGTTCTGACAGAGATATGAACTGATCGCTGAGGAATGGTCAGAGCATGATTGACTGGAACATCATCGTGATGATGGCGGGGGTACCTGACTTTCATGGTCATGCCGTGATGAAACAAAGATGAGCCATGACAGCCGTGGTTGATTGGTTCTGAAATGGAACTTATCATAACTTATACTAGCTAATCTCTTGGGGATTATGATTGAACCCAGAGGGAAATCTATCAGCCAACGACAGATGGATCTCCCAAGATCGAATTGGTTGGATCACCCCCGGCACCAACTGGCGGTGCCTGCGGTACCGCCAGGAACCTGCTACCATCGCTGGGACCATTGTGGGATCCTTTCTGTCCAAGTCCGCCTGGCGCGATTTGTTGAAAATCCAGTTGTTTTCTGCTTTAGATTTCACCCAACATCGGGATTCATATGGACTTATCTATAGCAATTTTAATGGGAACCACATATTTATGGAGATATGAATGGGATTTCGAGCCTATTTTTGAAGCTATTTTGATAGTCTAATAGCATCTAATGGCTACAACCTTCATAATCGAAGGTTTGCTTAGTGTTGCAACAGCAAGAGATAGGCGGTGAAGAATGATATCCTAAGCCAAACAATGGGAAACACCACTAGTTATTCTCCACTAATTATCTATTATTGAATTGAGCTTATATGATTGAGGATATATTCACGAGAACAAATACGTTCACCATTGGTTATTTACACATGATAAATATAAGTTTGTTATTCTCACGTATATTCACCACTAGTAAGAAGCCATTCCACAGCCACTACCTCGACAATGGTAGCATCATGGCCAGGTACTTGGCTGACTTTGTGCTGATGGCCGGGGACTCCGCGGATCATTTCACCAATGGAATCCCCTGGGACCAAAAAACAAAACAATTGGATATTCCATGGGTAAAATGCTCAGAAATTTTGTTGTTTCCCAATGGAATGTCCTGCTATTTTCGCATGGAACACCCACATTGTATGGATGTTTGTCCCCCAAAATTACAGTATGGCATACTAGCTTTTGATCCATCCTCATGTCTTTTTTTGGCTCTGCTTATGGCCCCCGCCCTCGTTGCTACAGTTCATTTGTTTTCTCGGTACCACTGTCACAGTGTAAGCCTGGCTATCTTGGCTGCTTGAGCTCCGTCTTTTCGCTGGCATCGCTTGCATTTTCATAGTAATCACCATCCGATCCGAGCAGCTAATTTCAACATGAAATCCACAATGGCGGAAGTTTACATGACATATTGAGATGAATAAACACGTGTTCATGTACTGTATATGTATATATATATATATGTATATATGTACGAGAGATAATAGATGATAATAGATCACTTGCTCCTTTGCTTGCCATGTTCCCTTTTTTTTTCCGAACCGTTGCAGACACACGGAGGCCTTCCTGATTTTGGTGTTGGCGATGCTCAGCTTCCGTACTCTCGATAAGGTGGGTCTAACCTGGAGGATTGGATTGATGCATCTTGTTGGGTTAGTGTGAATGGTAAAAGCAACAATGGCAACCGGTGAATTAAACCCCTTAGTTGGTTTAATTCTCAGGAAATACCACTTTGGTGATGACCATAGATTACTGTATATAATATCATCATATCAATATCATCGATTGTTTGGAATGACCATAGACATAGACGTCATATCGAAGTTTGTAGAGAGTGGAATCCCTAATGACTCAGTCAGGGCTGGAATCCAGGCTTGACACGCTCCACAAGGGATCGGACGTGGAGCCTAGCTGGTTTACTAGGGACTATCAGAACCCATAGGGATACAAGAATCAACGAAATAAGAACGATGGGATGGGATAAGGGTCTTCTTAATGGCTTGAAACAGCACTTTGGGGTCTGTACAACTAAGTGTAAATGGAAGCTCCACTGGAAGAGACACTTCTTGAAATCACCAACTAGAAACCGACCTCTTTGGTTGATCTCCCTCGGGGATAAGATAGCATCATCAAGCAAATAGAAGTTCCAAACGTGTTTCCAGGTTTCCAGAGTTATCATATTCCAGGAAATTCTGAATTCAAAGCTTCGAGATAGTGAAGATACCACATTCGTAGTGAATATCAAACTTATCAGGTCCATCGGTTGTCTTGAAATTCGCATTTTTTTTGTTTTTTGTGTATGAACGCAGATAATCATATACATATACATATGCATTATAACCATATATAATATGTATATCGGCACTAGATACACACATACACACTTATGACTGTTTCTTCAGGTGATTCATTGGGTATCTCCCAAATTGTTTTGGCCTTCACAGCTCCCAATTTTTGTCAGGGCCTTGAGATGTTCAACTACGAGACTGCGCAGGGACCACAAGCTTTACCTCAGGAGGAGGAGGTGTGGCATCCGGGGCTTGTGATGTGCTAAGACAGCTGGGATGGTGGGATAAATCCATGGTATATCCCCACGATACCCCCATGATATCTCCATGACCATCCTTTTTGTGGAGGACAAATTTTGGGAACCCCCTGGGTAAGACAGACTGGTTTGTGGTTTGCTGTACATTGTTGCTGGGACGTCAATTCCCGCAAGCTTTCCTGGCTTGGAATCTAAGTTAGAACCACGGGAGTGAAACAATACTTTGGGGTTTATTTGATGAATGACTGGTGGCATTGTTGCTTCATCATAATTCATGTGCAAAACTCTTGCCATTTTTAAAGGGTATTATGTAATCCTGCCAAATGTAACATGCCCAAGACATACAACCAGATCTCACGTTTACACACAATTTGTAACATTATTTCTATAGCCACCATTTTTCATCATACGTGTAATCCTTTGCCAAATTCATATGTTTGTTGAATTATTATACTGCCACATTCGTTAATGACACAGCTATTTATATGGGCAGATATCGGCTAAATTCCAAAAATATATTGACAATAATTATTTGTAAGACTTGGATACTTATCATATGTTTCTAAAGCATACTTTAGAATACAAGAGTAATTTATAGAATCCTCATTATTATCAGCTCATTATCGTGATTATTGTCAACATCCATACATTAATAGTAACTTACAAGAAATTGTGACTACCATGATGATATCCAGAAAATCTCAATGACTCATTTAACACTTTACCCCTGGGTAAACAAGTGGATCACCACTGCTTTTAAGGGTGTGAAAGGAGTCATTTGACTTTCAGGGGTAGCTTAGAAAATAACCAATGCTAGTTATTCCTACTTCTCATACTAGGTTGCCATCAGTGATCCAATTTGCCATGATGACAGAGGTTGCCATCAGTAATCTAATTTGCCATCAGCAATTACTGTTATGTTCCTTTTTACAACTATTAATACCGTCCGGTAATTTAGCAGTTTTCCATAGAACATTACCACTTAGTTTGATGATTTAGACTCATGTAGATTTTCCATAGCTATGTTAAATGACCAGAGGGTATCTACCAACATCTGCACGATTTCTGGTGTACATGCAGGAATTGTTGATTATGTCAGCCATATGGATTTACATGATCAATCTATCGTAACCACCAAAAAGATTTCAACACATATTCCAGGATGGGTATAGATCATATTTATATACCACATAGCAATCTAAAATCCCCAATTTGTAGATGATTTTCACATCAAAACTTCCATTGATAGACAATGTTCAATTGCCACCTTTGATTACCGGAGGGTATCTCATACCAAAAAGCTGCCTCTTGAAGTTGCTAGACGGCTCGGCAGGACCACGATGCAACCGACGAGGAAGACGCCAAAGAGTCTGGGCCAGGGGAGTTCTGCAAACGACGGTTTTCGTGGTTGGAAAGGGCGATTTTTCTGCAGATTTTCACCGGCCTTTCTGGAGAAAATCTGGGGAAGACTTTGGGAACATCTTAGGAATGCATGTTTCATATTTGTCTCAATGGGTAGTTTTAAGCATCTTTTTCACCGGCAAAGACTGTGAGATTTGATATGATTCAGATAGATAACATACATGATTTAGCCATCAAACATTGGGATTTAAGCAAGGTTTACCACCAGAAGTGTGGATCGAACTTTGGAAGATCATCCCATGTTTATGTGGGGGTGGATCAGCACCTATACCAGGATTAAATCATACATAACTGCCATAGCCCATATCTAATCTGAATCCAACTATACTCATTTATACTTATACATTCAACTATAGTTAGTTATGCAGATTCAACTATGGCTATCTATACAGCTAGAGTTCTTGATATATCCAACTATACTTAACTTATGGATATATTCAACTACAGCTATTGTACTTATATATCCACCTACAGTTCTATCCTATCCTATCCAACCATATCTGCTGACCCAGGTCACGGAACTTGGTGGGTGGCTCGGTTCGGAGGGTGCAACGATCTCCCAGTACCAAGGTGGGGCGATGGGAAGATGGGAAGGGCGATGGAGTCGGATGGACACTTATTATTTGGTCGATCTTAAGGGAAACCAATGGATAAATCAATAGATAGATCTATCGATCGATAGATATTAGATAGATAGATAGATAGATAGATAGATAGATAGATAGATAGATAGACGGAACTGAAGACTTGGATTAATGGAAACACGTGGCACACTTTGGATAATTTTGAACGCAAGATCTAGATTCGGGAGATGTAGATATCATAGAACACTTTAACTTTGGATAAATAGATAAATGAAGTAGAAACTTTGGATCAATGCAACATGAATGGAAATGAGGTTTTCTGGGATTTGATCTCCACGGACACTCAGCCATGGAGGATATAACCATGTATAACCTCCAACCAATTTGGGTAATATAGTCCTGGAATAATAGACCCGCCGGCTGTTTAGTTAATTTAACTGGAGGGTACGGTTGAAGCAGCAAATCATCGCTTTTTGGGGGTAACCCTCCATCAACCGGGGTTTATGATTTTGGAGTTGACACTATATTCATTCTGAAAATTATGTAGAAGAATCAGTCTAATTACTTGCAACATACTTTAAAGTGGAACAGCTGAAAGCATTAGGGACTTCTCCACTATGGTTTCTATCTGCGATCTCAAGGATGGTCCTCCATCCTATTCGTCAACATTTGTGCCTGCCAGTCAAACCCGCAGCATGCTTGGCTTATGATACGATCGTAATTTCTCTTTGACGTATCGGAGATTTGAACCATTTGACCCCACTGTGGTTGGTTGTATTGGACAGACTCAAGCTGATGCCCCACAGTGTTCACTGTTGTGGGTGCACTGCTGCAAAATGCTGCATCCACATATTTCTTGCTTCTTGGGTATCAATACTGAACACAACATGGAGCCTCATTCCCATCGCTTCTTACAAACATCATCCTCTTCGTGAAGGTCCTAGGAAATGTCACCCGTTTCCATCTTCGAGAACCTCAGCCGAACCTGAAACGCGTTGACTGCATTGAGGTGAGCCTGTTGGTCTGCTGCTTTTTGGGATGCGTGGTCGGTCCCCTACAGCCACCATGGTTTCTGCCGGGTGTTTAATATGAACCGAGGATGACGGATGGTTGTCATCGATTATCCTGTGAATTTGTCTGATATTTGCTCAAAAAACACACTCATTTAATTCACTGGTTCATAATCATTTTCAGATTCATATGGCAATCAAATGCCATTTTCAGACACACCCATGCGCCACAATTAAACACACAAAGTAGGTGCAATGAATTTGCACTCGAGTTTTGATGTGCAAATAGATGCTGGTTTAGGGGTACAGGGCAGTCATCATTGACAAGAAGCATCTCTCTCTCTCTCTCTCTCTTTCTCTCTCCATTCGCACACACACACATATATATATATATATATACACACTTATACATGTCACAGAAATAGAGATTATGGTTAGCCTTGGGGCCTTACCCCATCCCCTAAATAGCTCAGAGCTCTTTATCGAAGGAAGTTGAGAAGTCAAACTTCCGACAATATGGACAGATGGAAAAGCAGAGGTGGGAGGCAGAGAAGAGAAAGGCAGAAGAAAGAAGATCAGAGAAGAGAAAGGAAGAAGAAAGAAGATCAACGTGCGCAAAAAGGTAGGAAGGTCACGAAACACAGTGTTTTTTCCAATGTTTTGTGGCTCCTGAGGGTCGAAGAGTAGGCTCGCTAAAGCGGCGAGTGCGGCGCCATCTGGGCAGATGAGAGATCAAAAAGAGCACGCTGTTGTGGCGCGAAGCACATTTCGAAGTCAAAAGCGTCAAAAACTGACAGTCTCGGAGCACTTTTGGAAGTTGAGATGTCGAAAAAGTGCATGCCGCCGCGGCGCAAAGCACATTTTGAAGTCAAAATGGTAAGATAGATATATAGAAACATTTCATGAGATTGGATTGGATGAGATTGGATTAGATGAGATGAGAGTAGATTAGATTAGATTAGATTAGACTAGATTAGATTAGATGGATTAGATGGATTAGATGGATTAGGTAGGTGTTAGTAGAACATTAGAAGAGTAGAGAGACAGACAGACGGACGGACAGACAGATAGACAGACAGACAGATAGATAGGCAGAAAAGTAGATAGACAAACAGACAGACAGATAGATAGACAGATAGATAGATATATAGGTAGGTAAATAGATAGACAGACAGACAGACAGATAGATAGATAGACAGATAGATAGATAGATAGAAGGGTAGATAGATAGATAGACAGATAGATAGATAGACAGCTAGGTAGGTAGATAGATAGATAGATAGATAGATAGATAGATAGATAGATAGATGGAAAGAGACAGCCACATTGAAAGATGGAGAGAGAAAAAGACCAGAGCCTCAACCACCTCTCGATCCATCAGCAGATTCGCTCTGCCATCCACGCGGCACAGCAACCAAACTCCCCTATAGGTTTCCTATTTTCGAAAGTTCCGCCACCGCCTTGTGCGGTACCAGTGGTAGTATATGGGACCCCTAAAATCAGATCTAGGACTACAGCTTGGTTGGGTGGGATGAGTAAAGCTGAAGAAATATTAGTGGGATACAACCAGCTGCCGCATGGCGTGCCCTGTGGTGGGAACGTAACTGGCAAAACCGTTTCTGTGGGTTGCAAGTACTTTGGTTCAAGACCAACGACTGCAGCAACACTTTCATCGCCATCCTCTTCTTCCTGCTCCTCATTCCTCGTCGTAATTATCTGTGGCATCATCGTCGTCATCCTTGTCATTTCCTTCATTTTAATCATTATCAAACATCATCATCATCATCATCATCATCATCATCATCATCATCATCATCATCATCATCATCATTATCACCATCATCATCACCATCCTCATCATCCTCACCCTCACTCTCACCCTCATCCTCATTCTGCATCATCACTTCTCAATCATCATCATTTCATCATTTCATCATCGTTCCTCATCCGCCCAGGTTCTGACGATCCTCAAGGGGAGTGGCCGTGGCTCCATTGTAGGCGGCGCGTCTTTGGGTCCGTGGCTACATTTGAAGGTTTCCATAAATGGGGGTACCCCAAAATGAATGGTTTATGATAGAAAATCCCATTGAAATGGATGATTTCGGGGTACCCATATCAGGAAACCTCCATTGATTTGGCTTTGTAATTTAACAGCGTGCTGCGGAAAATGATCGATTTTAGAAATGATTTTTCATAGCTAGCTGTTCACTTACAAGAGGGTACATTTCTGAAAACCCAACACGCCTATGTTGGTTTCATGTAACTCGCCCAAAATATTTCCCATTTTTGTTTTCACATTAACCCTCCCAAAGTTCTGGGATAATCCTGGAAAACAAAGTGCCATCAAGGATATTGTCTCAGAGATTTCTTCCCAAATGAACTTGCCAAATATTGTTGATATCTCAAACATCGGATAATACATGATAATACCTATCTATTCGTATTCCAAATGCCACATGTTGATTTTCCAAAATATTCATTCAAGAAATACCAATGACCCACATATTCCCAGCATTTATCTATTTGATAACCACCACATTTGTTGGATATTTCCGATTGGAAAACCGAAGGACCATTACTTGGGAATATTGTCCGACGTGGTCCCATTAGTATCCCCACTACTGTCATCCCCAAATATTCCCATTACCATTCCCAAAGTACCCTTCCCAAAGTTCTTGGAGAATCCAAAGCAGATCTTAATCATCCTAAGTCAATCTTTCAATCAATTATCATCCCTTGCAGTTGGTGAGATATCCATTAACATCCACAAAAAGTCTCCATAGCCTGGTTCCTCCCAATAATGTCCATTTATTTGATCATATTCCCAAACATCGTGTAAACTTTCAGAATTCAAGGAAATAAGGGAATTACACGGAAATATAAGGTTTAGGATTTTTGCACACCAGCAGTTTTAGATTGAAATCCAGTTTGACAGGGTTTTGAGCAAATTGTATTGAATCACGTAACTGCAGCCATCCACATGGCTCATTTTGTAAAGACTTGGGGTGACAAAACTAGTAGATTTTCACAGCGAAGGCCAAAATAAAGTATGCGCAGAAGACAAGCGGAGTCATAAAAAACAAATACAAGCACCTAAAGAAATTATCCAACATAAATATGTGCAACATCACTTTCAAAACTGAAACATGCCTATTTCCCATCATAACTACAATTAAAAATATCATTAGTATTCTTCATGATCATACCTACCACTATCAGAACTATCATTATTAACCATAATTATCCATCATGATTGTCCATCAATCACCGTTAAGTTCCCATTAAAACTACGAGTACTATTTCCATGATTATCATTATTGTAACTGAACCATTAAAAAAACATCAAAATTACCATAATATCTAGCCTCCATCAAAAAAAACATATTTGCCATTAATTATCGTTCATTCATATTTTCATTTCATTATCCCGTTAACTATCATCAATTACCTTTTGGTTATTTCACATAGCCATGGAAAATCACCATGAAATCTATGGTGCATCTACAAATGGGCCATTTTCCATGGCTATGTTAAGTAACCAGATGGTATATGGGAATAATGGGGGTATCCCCAGTAGCTGGTTGGTTTATAATTGAAAATCCTATCAAAATGGATGGTTTAGAGGTACCCCCAGTTTACGAACCCCTCCATATCAGCACTAATCATAATTATCAATTGAATGACCATCAGCATTTATATTCCCATCATAATCCCATTCATCATTTACGAACAATCCTATTCCCATTCATTACCATTCATATTCCCATCAGCAACTATTCCCAACATATGGAGGTTTCCTAAAATGGGGATACCCAAAATTGGATGGTTTATAATGGAAAACCTATTGAAATGGATGATTTGGGGGTACCCCTATTTTAGGAAACCTCCATATTCCCATCAGCAACTATTCCCAACATATCTTTCCCACATCCAAAAATCCCAGCATTTTTTTGCCCGTAGGTGTCACCTGCGGCTCCCTGAGTTTCTGGCTCCTGACTTGGGCCACGCTGCCGTGGGTCCTGGGCTTCGGTGGGGAAACCCGGGGCGAAAAAATGGCGCAATTCACCGGGGAAAAACGGGAAAAATGGCCGAGTTCTAAGAGGAAAAATGGGAGATTTCATTGGGAACATACTTTTTTTTGGGAGGAACATTGGAATTTCACTGACAATCTCTTGTGAGTCAGATGTTCTGAAATCTGCTGGGTATGGGTTGGAAATCTAGTGCCTGTAAAATGGGTTGGTTGCTTCACAATCATTTAATTTTGCAATCATCAAGGCCTGAAATTCAGACCTATGCCTGGCTGGAAAAGAAAATGCGTGGTTGTTTAGTTAATACAACCCTCAAAATATTATTGAACAGTCTCAAAAAATCCCAAGTTGGTTCACGAATGTTGAGGATTATAGGGGGTCATTATGCCCTGTATTAGGGGTTGTTCAGTCGCGGCGAGGGATGATTTTTCGGGACATCCTCATCAACGAACACTTGGAAAACGAGGAGGTCGGCCGGGGTCATGCCGAAACCATTAAGAAAATAGATGCAAATTTACGTTTATGGGTGGTCATGAAATTATATGAGTATATATATATATATTACATATTAGATGTGTATGTACCAATCTGTAAAAATATATATTCTATATATACACACATTGTATTAGCAGATTATGAGGATTGGCAATGATTTTGCATCGTTTCACTTTGTTTGATGTGTTCTGAAACTCGTTTTGCCGACAGGACGGCCACGACTATCACTCCGAAGAGATCCGCTGGAATGCGGTGAACACCATCCGGTGATCCATGGCAGAGATATGGGTCCCTATAGAACTATGGCTCTATATGGGGATGGGTCAAAATCTACTGTTACCATATTTTGGGAATGCCATCCATTAACCAGCAATTTTAGGGTACCTAGGGTACCAGGGTCTTGACCCACAACCATATATTCATAGATAAACTTTCCATTCAGTTCGGAGATTTCCCAGCTAGACATCTTTGAGGACACCGGATACGGTACCTATACGGTACCAAGCACGAAAAGCGGCATAGATATTTGGGGGGGCCATGACAAATGTGGTCTTTACAGTAATCTGGTTACCTGTTTTAGAGGATTTAAATGGATTTTATACACAATCAAAAACCTAATTACCAACTAGGATTGGTTTCAACTAAGCCAGCTCACCGATGTGACTCAGCCAGCTCCCTTAGTTTTATATGGGATGGCTGAAGCAATACTAGAATTTGTTGCCTTTTGAACCTGACATTTCTGTATTGGTGATTGCCCCATAATGTCAACACAGGAGTAATGTCGACCTCTGGCTTTGTTTTTAAACTGGCGTGCCATTTTCGCTCGCAAGGTATTACACTTGTTTTCAATTGCAAGAGATCAACCAGAGATCAGGAATCACCAGATTGGTGGAACCTCAGGTGATAAAGTAAGCCCAATAGAGAACTCTTCTATAACCAAAATTCATACTTGGGGGTAATATCCCAACAATGCCAATGACCTCTATATTTTTTGCCATCTCATCACAGATCGTAACTGGAACTGCACAGCCAAGAAAACCCATTGTTTGGCCATAGCTATAATTTCCATTCAATTGCCGCTGCAACTCACTGTAATTGGGGTTGTGATTATTTCCATATAACCCCATTTGATTGTAACCCCCACAGAATCACTCGTAGATGGATATCTATTGAGAACCGCATTTATTGATAATGTCGTTTGTTATTGATATTGGAAGCCTCCTACTTGTGATAGTATAGCCTAAACTATATTCAATAGTCACAAAAAAATATACCCAAAGATAACGCAGTGAAACTATAATAATAATACCATCCCAACATGTTGGATTGCCAAAAACAGAATGCAACCTTTTTAAAACCATCCTGCCGATGTATACCGTCCCCAAGAGCCGTGTGTCACTAGAACCCCCTCTGGAAATCACTTTGCCACAGATTTGTTCCCTTCAACTATCAATTTTGGTCGAGTGGCCCCATTCGAAACCATGAGAACGCACTTATTAATGCGGGATATATCCCAGATGTACATGGTGAAAGGGACCATTTACTGATTGGGATGCACCTCAATGGTACATGGCTTGTATGGTTACTCTGGGATTCATGGACCACTTGCCCCAGTAACAACCAAATATGAAGCATATATTACGCATACTTTACCCCACTTAATATATGTGCCATGGTGAAGAGTTGGATTACTGTATACACCCATCTTGGCGGATTGTCATCAATCCATTTCACATAATTTTATATACCCATGCCAAGAGGCCCCATATATTGTGTTTCGACCACGGCACATATCATTACTATTCACAACCTAGTACATGGAATGTACCCAGTCAGAATAAGTATGGGTTGTATATTGGTTATGAAACACTTTCTAAATGGATTCACCTTTTCATTGGTAAACCGCTATTTTTTTGGGATTAACCACTTATCTAAACCACATGAATCACCACATCAATATCAACATATCCACATGAACAATCACATTAGCAACCACTTCCCCTAGCGACGTCTGTTTCATAGCCAAGTTTTCAAACGCGCTTCTGCGCGTTTCCCGAACTTCCGACCCGAAAATCAGAGGTACCCTCTGCTGTGCAGCCTGGCTGGTGTTTTAGCTGGCCTCTTTGGCGTGGGAGGTGCCGTGGCTGGGGATCTTTGACGGAGACAAATCCATGGGAAACGACTGAAATATGTGGAAAATGATGGGGAAATCCTTGCACTAAATTGCCATTTATAGCAAAATTATTGATCAATGGGGCATTTTCCAGGAAGCAATGTGACTGATATTGACTGATCAACAGAGGTATGTGGAACACATATTGAAAACTATGGAACCATGATGAAATGTTTTTGACATCATTTTAATGAAACATTTCATGACAAATATGACCCAACATGAAATGAACCACCAGGAAAAAGGGGATTGTGTACCTGCAATTTTGATCACCCATTGAAATGAGGGATCTAAGCACTAGTCATCGGGATTCTTGACCAGGATTTGTCCGACAAAAAACGGACCCAATTTTCAAGGACCTGTGGGTTTAAGCCGCTGAACAGATACAAATCATGAGTAAAGCTTCGTTGTTTTCTAGTAAATCCCTATTGTTGACGGTATCAACTGCTATGATCCCCAATTTGTTGGTGATGTTCCTATGCTTGTTGCTTCACCCGTGAGCTTAGCAGGTGGCATCATCAAAGGGTCGGCGGCCTGGTGGACTCCCGGATTTCCAGTGGAACTGACCCCGGAAGAGACGACTTTCCACTGGTTGGTGGATGAAAAACAAGGAGGAGTACTTACTTTCCACGTTGGTTGACCTTATTGAACATTAATTGCATTCACCTCATTGTTTCTGAAAACAGTTCTCCATATAACATCATTAATTACAATTGTACACAACGTTCTCAGAGAATATCACGATTTCTCAGCAAACGCTGTTTGGATATTGGAGGCTATCTCCCCATTTGGTGATGACCTGCCAGCTGTTTTGGTGTCACCAGTCAGGTCCCTCATCGGAGATGATCTTCCCATATAAAGTCAGCAAATCAGTTGATTCCACAGTTGATAAACATCTATGATTATATATAATACAATAATACAAATGTATACATTCATAATCATCTATTATATATAATCATATATTCCACAAATGTATATACGATATATAATTATATATAATACATGACTAGGTATGTATATCATCTGGGATGATTCAATGACAATCGCAAAACATACATATCCACACGACACGTGTTTAGACAATTTGGTCCGCTGCGCATTGAGACCTTTGATGTTGGAGTTGGGCGTTGAACCTCAAGTGGCAGGCGCCACGGCCAGCACCATGCGGGGCAGCCCAGCTCCATCCAATGATGATGAATACGTATCAATCAATGGATTAAACCAAGCGGATTTACAGGGATATAGTATAGATATCAACTGTGAAACATCACTTATATGGGAGATTAAAAAACCGACAAGAATGGGGATGCAACACGTTATATATGTTTGTCATTTATAGTGCAGTTGAAATTGGAAACCTTCTCAGGTCATTGACCAGCAGAAATCCAGTGTTTGACCAGGTTATATACATATGGATTTAATGTGATTAAGCAACGAAGCTACGGGTATGACATTATCCTTTTTGTGGGGATCGGGATATAACGAGATCTGTATATATATACATACATATACATATACATATACATATACATATATATATATATATACATATACATATACATATACATATATATATACACATATACATATATGTATATATACATGTATATATAGACATATATATATACGCATACATATATATATATATATACATATACATATACATATACATATATATATACATATATATATATATACACGTATATATATATATATAAATATATATATATATATATGTACATACGTATAATCACCACCCCTTTAGTGGCCATTTTGGGTGGGGACGTACCCGAAATGTAATGGGCAATTTCTCAGACCCCCCCCCCGTTAAAATGTCTTTACGGGAAACGCCCCCCCTACTTTCCCAGGGGCGGAGAGGGGGGGGGGAAGGTCATAATTGCCAAATGTCCGCAAAACTGTCCGAAGGTAATGTGCGAAGGTAATGTCCTTGCAGAAAGTCTTCAAATAAGACAGTAAAAGATACAATAAACGCATGTAGNTGTCCGAAGGTAATGTGCGAAGGTAATGTCCTTGCAGAAAGTCTTCAAATAAGACAGTAAAAGATACAATAAACGCATGTAGCCATCGTATACCTAAGGTCCATAATTCAAACAAGACAGTACAAGATATAATAAACTCATGTTTGTGGCTTCAGGTACGGATGTAATTGATTTCAGGTAGATTGCAACTAGATCTTGAATGTAAACATACATAGAGGATCGTAGAGGTACATTTGAGGCACAACTGAGATACGTTTGAGGTACGTTTGAGGTCATATAGTTGCAATTATGATGTCCGCGCTGGAGAAAGCGATGCTCGAACTGGATCAGCCGTGGTATGGCTGCTGCAGCAGTGTTCAGTATACCTCTGGCATTTGCTTCCTATCAGGCCATCCAAAACTGGACTTTTTTTTGGTGCCCAGAAGTTGGGAACCCCCAGAAAGGTGCCGGAACATATTTGGATTTTGTTTGGATGTTTTGTTTTTTTTGGCCATGTTTCTTTCCGGGTTTCCAACTTTTCGATTTGCTTTGGGAATGCTATCATTCAATCTTCTATTGATTTTGAAGGGGTGAAAGTAGATATGTACTAGGATTTGATATGGGAGATGGATCCTGTTTTGGAGGTGTTTTTCTGGCACCTAAAACATCCATTCTTCAGGTCACGGGTGGATGTTGAAATCGGCTTGCAAGATTTTTTGCTTGGCTCAAACTTATTGATCCCCAAATTTGCAAACCCGCTAGGATTTTTTCTATAGCCATGGACAATTTCCAGCTTGCAGATTGAATATGGCCATTTTCTATGGCATGAGATTTCCAGACATTTCCCATGCATTGGCGCCCCATGTTTGATTCATCGACATTTAGACGTTTCTTGATCTTGACCCAGATTGACGTGGAGCACAGGTGGATCAGTGAAAAAGACAGGTGTGGGAGCACAAGCATTTGGAATAAGTCAAAACATAATGACAAGACATATTGTTATGACATGGTATGATGTGATATGATATGATCATAAAATATGACAAAATCATCTCTATTCAATCTCATATGATATGTCGTCTAATTGTTGTATTTTACATACATATCACATATGAATCAGATATATACTATGATATGACGTCATTTCGCATCACCTTAAGCTACCCATCTGAGGTGTATATTCTATGATTCATACGCCAAAGTGATTCAATCAGATTCTGAGCACTCGCCGGCGGTGGACGCAACAGGCTTGACAGTTCTTCACCCCAAACATCTCAAGTTCTTCCTGCTCACTGCAGCTTCACCGCTTTCAGCGGCCGTTTGGGCGGACTGGGGCAATTTTCTTTACATATGGCTTGGGGTTAGGCACAAGGATTCCATGTATGGAACGGTGGATATCATGGGGCTATAGTGGGATACAACGGGATATTTTTGGATGTAATTATATACATCTCTGCAATGTATACTATGGAAATATGCCATTCTAAAGCAGCAGTTTGACGGTTGGAATCGCTCACTATTGACGGCTGGCTTCAGTAGTCTGTACCAACTCCTTGTTAGTTGCAGGGTCGACATGTTACTGAAAGGGAGTTCAGTGATCAGAGACGTCAACTTGATGCTTTTCTAGGGGGTGATGGGAAATGACCCTCCCAGGTTTTGGCAATGCAATTTTTTGTGTTTTTGCTCCCGAATCAGCCTCTATGCTGTAGAAGAAAAGATCAATCAGGTTTGCGATGCTCAAAGTCATTTCTTGCAAGGCATAGTTCTCTGTAGGAAACTCCATCAACGGTACCCGTCCACCCTGGGACAAGCGGGGCACCTTCTGAATCCTTGAATGGGTTCCGTCTTTTTTGAGGAGGTGATTTTGATTGAGAGAAAGGAACCCCTCGTGGCAGTTCCCAACCATTCCCCTAAACGCTTGAACCCATGAAAGATTCCCTAGTTAATTGGTTAATCTAGGGACCTATACTACCTGCTTTCATGGGGATTGTGAACTAACCCATACCAGGGAAAGCTATCAACCAATTAGTATTTCATGAGATGGGACAAGGGCATTTTTCCTGGCTCGTTTAGCTTTTCTGGGGATAGTGGTAATTTATACATAACCACTATAGAAGTTAGAAGTTCAACGTTTAGCAGGAGACCTGGGAACCAAACCAGTCATCTTTGCCATTTTCCAACTATTTCCCAAGACTTGTTTGCATGTCAGCAGGGCTCGTCAGTGTGTTACCTGTGGCATTTCTTGTTCTCCGATGTGAAGCCTGGGTAATGTGGGGTCTACCACATTACCCATCCCGATTTATTTTTCGGCAAATGGGTGGGATCCAAGTATAGGCTTTGCCATATCATTCTGGAAAGTTCTGGCAGTCCTGACACCAGCTATATTGGATATAAGATGATATAAGTGGATATCACTGGGGCTCATCAATTTTTGGTGTTGCCATCATGAAACCCATTGAATGCTGCCTTTGTTCTTTTTGAAATCTCCGATCTCTGCCTTGATGCTGCTGAATTCCCACGAATTATCACGTTTTAGGTGAAATTTCATTGACTATTGTTTGGATAACAACTTCTGATGATCCCACCAATTTCATTTCATTGAGTTCCCTTTTTTTGGGGATTTCGAATGATGTCTGGCGTTTCTTTCCAGCCCTTTCCCCTTTCCCAAGGTGGATCCCCAGCAGACGAATCTGGCGCTGAACGGTGACTTTGGGCTTCAGGGCATAAGAATCCATGGGAAGGTGCGGCTGATTGTTCCCGTCTACAAATGGATCCCTTTCATGAGTATTTTCCATTGTCAGATACAGTACTGTAACTAGAGGGTCATGGCTGGTTGCATATTTGTATTGCCACAAATAGAGATGGAACATCTTGCCAAGGAGAATTGTCAATCCGCCATTCTTCATGCAAGACTCGGCCAGCACCACTTCATCTAAAGAATTGACGGTTTACATAGAAAACGGCACTTTTTAATCGCACAATGATCTATAAATGGTTGATCTTCCCTTGCCATGTTGGACATGTTGGATTCGCTCCGTAGCTCTCCCACTGCAACAGGAGATTCCGATGGAGGTAAGTCAGGAGGAGATGAAAGTGGTCGACGGATTTCGGGTGAAGTTGTGATCTGGCTTAAAACAGAAACTTTTTTGGTTTTCCCTGGGGTTTGCTGAAGGTGATTCCCCACCTGCCAGGTGAGGGTTACTAGATTTTATCACAGCTGTACGCGGGGCGGTGCGGGGAGGGGTGGACAACCTCCCGCCATCTTCCGCCTTCACCTCCGCCCTCCTCCTCGCCATCTTCCGCCTTCACCTCCGGCCTCCTCCTCGCCAGCTCCAGATCCCAGTGGGCACTGCCGGACCTCATCTGCCAGCTCCAGATTGCAGTGGGCACTGCCGGACTTCAAGCGCGACTGCCAGATTGCAGTGGGCAACCCCGGACTTCATCCGCGAGCTCCAGAGTCCAGTGGGCACTGCCGGACTTCAGTCGCGAGCTCCAGATCCCAGTGGGCACTGCCGGACTTCAATCGCGACTGCCAGATCCCAGTGGGCACTGCCGGACTTCATCCGCGAGCGCCAGATCCCAGTGGGCACTGCCGGACTTCAACCGCAAGCTCCAGATCCCAGTGGGCACTGCCGGACTTCAACCTGTATACATGCCAGAAAGAATGCCAGATAGAATGCCAGATAGAATGCCAGAAAGAATGCCAGAAAG
>BGPT01000007.1:3802-27798 GCA_003297045.1 Symbiodinium sp. clade C Y103
AGCCAAGATCCTTCAGATGTTTCCCTTCTACTACAACCAACGCGTCGTGATGTCACCGAAGGAGTACTATGACAAGATGGTGAAGAACGAGATTGGACGCGTAGATCTTGATGGCATTTGTCCCTACACTGGAGAAGACGAGGAAGGAAATTTGAAGTATCCACCAGATGAGGCCATCCGAGAATGGTTTGATCAAAAGGCAGGCAAGGTCAAATGGAGCGATGAAGTGATGTTTGCTGGAAGACCTTTTGAGTGCATGAAGCCAACAATTGACCTTTTAATGAAGATCGAGAAGATGTTGGCATTTCTGGTGGAAGCTGGTTACAATCCAGAAAGATTACAGTTTCTTGTGCCCATGGGGAAAATGCGAGGAACAAATGAAGAGAAGGCACAAATGAGACAAGTAATCAGCAATTTCCTTGCACGACTTTTGAAGGGTACTTTTCCTGACAAGAAGCACTATGCTTACTTTCGACATGTGGATGAAGGTTTCGAGGAAGTGATCCACTTTGTACCTCTCATTGTTTATTTGATACACCGTATCAAGGAACGAAGTGACGAGGTGTTGATCACTGCGAGACAAAGTGGTGTCATCCTACCCCCTGACTTCCAAGCCAAGATCGACTTCACGATGTCTTATGCAGCTACTGAAGCTGCAAGGGGTAAGCACCAACGTATCGCCAATGTTGCGCCCAATCTTGAAGAGAATGTCGTCAAGGCCGCAATTGGTGATGTGCGTGACACTGCAGCTGCCAAGATAGGAAGAGCTGCTGCTGAAGCTGCGGCCAAAGCTCCTCCTCGTATGGAGACGCCGAAGTCGTATGCACCACAACATCCTCCTCCCAGTCCATCTACTACCGCAGCATCGTCTTCATCTGCGCCACCAGTGTCGAAAACCAAACCAGTACCTACAAAAGCCATGCCATCGAAAGCTCCAACTGTTCCACCTGCGAAGAGTAAGCCTGAATCCAAAGCAATGCCATCAACGCCGAAAACCACAACACCCAAGCCAAAGATTTCCAAGTCACCACCTGGAGGGGACAAATCAACACCACAATGGAAGAAGAAGAGAACTGAATGAACTCCAACAATAACATTACTACAACTACAGATGATGTTGAAGTATGTCATCTGAGTGGAATCTGAGCGAGGCTTGTAGAGTTGCTTAGCTTAGCTTTTCACATCAATTTCCCAATCNNNGCGAGGCTTGTAGAGTTGCTTAGCTTAGCTTTTCACATCAATTTCCCAATCTACAACTTAATTCATCCTTTGAACAGATCCTTAGATAGTTATCCTTTTCTTTGTACAGAGTAGTACGGGGCCCCCGACCATCGGTCGCACCCCAATCTTCTCGTGTGTGCTAGATTAGGTAGCTTGAATTGGGTCATATGTTCAGCTGTATGATACATCTACCCCATTGCATTGGTCGGGTAATCGACCATGACGAGTGCGGNTATGTTCAGCTGTATGATACATCTACCCCATTGCATTGGTCGGGTAATCGACCATGACGAGTGCGGATCCCCACCTCCCATCGGGAGCGGGTGAAGCACGAGTCAAATGCTTTTATAGATTTTGCGGTAGGTGCATGGTACATATTTAATTAATTGACGTCCCTTCTTCTGTGTCCGTCTTTTGAAACAACGGCGGACATGGGGGGTGCTAAAAGGGACTAGGCGCTAGGTCATGTATCATAGCCTGCCATGTGGACACGTAACACACTGTCCTGACACGCCGTGAAATCATGGCTCAAGACCGCNTGCTAAAAGGGACTAGGCGCTAGGTCATGTATCATAGCCTGCCATGTGGACACGTAACACACTGTCCTGACACGCCGTGAAATCATGGCTCAAGACCGCCATCGAGATAGGAAAACAGGTGTTATCCGCATGAGCGACCCTTCATCATTGGATTGACCTACGGCAACCTGACACTCCACTGTGGTAATACCCGGAACAAGGTTAAAATTGTTCACANGGTGTTATCCGCATGAGCGACCCTTCATCATTGGATTGACCTACGGCAACCTGACACTCCACTGTGGTAATACCCGGAACAAGGTTAAAATTGTTCACAATATAATATATAATTCAATATAATATATGTATATATATACACACACATGTATGGTATGTACACAAATTATATGCATATTGTATTGTGAGTGGGGGAGAACATATAGTACAGTAACAACTTATGAACATAAACAACACTTGTAGCCTCCGGTTTCATCAGCCGCATGGCCGCCTGGGAAATCCCATGGGAATTGTCGGGCCCGGGGCCCGGGGAAGCCGTCAAGAAAGATATAGACAGATATGAAAGATGTTGCTTCTAACGTCAATGATTGGTATTCAATGGGATTCAGTCCTACTTAGATCACGTGATATATAGATAGTTTCACCCACTGATACCCGCGTGGGTCACCCAATCATAAGTACGTCAGTTCAGCCCAATTCGTTCAGTAGTGTACAGTAAGTGCGTGCAATGTCCAGTTAGTCAGTGGGTAATAGCCATTTTGAAAACCCCAGTTGCATCTGGAATATCCCGAGATTATCCCATATAACTATGTATAGAGTCACGCTGAAACCTATAGAATATGGATATATTGTATTACATACACATACATAATATATAATATGATATATATATATATATACACATCAAAAATTCACCATATTCTACCTACTTCAGGCTGTACATGTATAGTCATGGCTGCTTGTGGCCTACTTCAACTGACTGGTTTTTTTGCTGGAAGTTGGCACCAGGAGGCCGGGATGAGCCATGAGTTGGTGCTCTACACCAAGGGCAAGGCGAGGCTGCCTGGAATTGTCCCAATATGAACAGCTTATTTCAGGTCAGTGAATTTGTTTTTTATTGTATGTACCCAGATCGATCCCAAATCATATGCAACATGATGGAAATAGTGATCACCATGTTTAATAGCTAAGTCATCTACAAAATTGTAATCATCTACCATTTTACGATCATCAATGGTAAACGATGATTCGGGTAAACTAACATAGCGATGCAGCGATGGGAAATCACCATTTGTTATAGGTAAGTCATCGAACTAAGTTGTTGATTTTATATTTTACTATTGTATTGCTTGTTGAATTGCTTATTACGAGTATATATCAGTGCTTGAAATGTTTGAGATCTAAAAAAATCCCGAGAATGGTCATGATTCATGACTATGGTCCATCGGTTGGGTTAGGTTTCATGTCAAATTTCTGGTGCAAGTTCTACTACTTCACCAGTGTCGCACAGCACAACTGCTTACCATCTGGCAATGTAACATAGTTAAGTAAAATGGATGAACATAGCACATTTATAACTATTTATAGATGTTTTCCCTGTGAAAAGATCAATAATAATGGTAATCTTCGAGTTGGCAGACTGCAAGAAATTACCAAAACGTCTGATCCCTGCGTCCCCAGGGGAAAGGCTTGGACGATCCGTTGCGGCGCTTTACCAAGCGCACGGTGCGGCGTTCACCGGGGGCAACCAGAGAACCGGGATGGGCCGATGGGTCGGATTGGGGGATCCCCAGTGGTCACCATGGTCCCCATCCAGTCATGGTCATCCATGGTCATACTCAGGAAAGCTCTAGTTTGCAGATGTTTGAACTTGGAAGACATGGCGATCTTTGGCAAGACTTCGCCAACAGTTGTTTTCATAGATCCATCTAAATCCTCCAAAAGTGAAGTCATACATTAGTCATACATCCATGGCACATCACTTCGATGATGTTCTTGATGCGTACCCGGGTACCCTCTCCAGAGGTGGATTATGGATCGGACTACGTGCGATGGCTGGAGGCGGTCTGCGAGGGGGCTGGATCCAACCTGTTCAACCTATAGATGATACATGATAAATCTCATGGGATATATAGCCTACGTTAATGATTTAATCTGAGTTATAATGATGGTACATGATATGTATATGTATATATATATATATGTGTGTGTTTATGTGTGTATATATCTATATATGTGTGTCTATGTGTATATGTATATATATATATGTGTGTGTGTGTTTATGTATATATATATATACATGTTTATGTATGTATGTATTATATTATATTATATTGTATTATATTATATTATATTATATTATATTATATTATATTGTATTGTATTGTATTGTATTGTATTGTATTGTATTATATTATATCATATCATATTATATCATATCATATCATATTATATCATATTATATCATATCATATCATATTATGTTAGATTATATTATATCAATTATATTATATTGTATACTATATCTATTTACGGTTTGCAAACTATGTATATTGTATATATAGACTGTAGGCAAACTATGTATATATTGTATATATCTAGTGCTTATAACACCTTTTACGAGGATATCTTCTGGTTTGGTGGGGGATCAAATATGTTTGCTGTTCAACCATAGAAATCACAGGATGATCCCCAATGGTGATGAATCGCAATGGGAGTATTCAACCAGATGTCATGTGCACTGATCCCAATATTTGCTGGTTGAACAGCAATTCCATTCTTGGTTACTCACATTGCCCATGTCTACTGGGATCAAAATGGCGTCAACTCTTCAGCTGTCAAATGATATCAAATTCTTCTGAATCAGAAACCAGGATATCCAGAAAGAATCCAACATTTCAGAGTCCAGAGCCCGGTTCCAGATGTCCGGATCATCACGGTTCCCGATCCAGGATTCTTTGAGTCGCCAGAAGCGGCGGCGCTTCCAACGCACGGGCACCCTATCTTTTGGGCTGGGAACTGGAGCCAGACCCGGTAGTTGGAGCAGATTTGGGACTTGCTTGTGTAGTTGGCACACGGTTGGTAGACGGCCGCGTATTTTTGTTCATTTTAGTGCCATTTCGTGCTGTAATTTACAGCATTTTCCTGTTTCTCGCTGTGCCAAATACCCTGTTTTTGACTTTGTTTTCTCCTTTTTTACGCACCTTTTGGCATGTCTTCTACAATTCAGAAAAGTGCTTCTGGTCCTTCTCTTGCAGGTACACAAATCATTGACAGAGCATGGAAGTCTCTGAAGAATGATTGGTGGCCGCAACATGTAAATACCACTTTGAAAAAAAATACCATACAATTATGTCAGAAGATGTCAAGGCAATGGTTTACCAATGGGTATGGAGACAAAGTCTTGGACCAATGAATGCTTTTGACTCCTTCAATGAATTAAAACGACTCTTGAAAAGCTGAAGGAAAAGAACGGTGAGATGCTGATTTCAAGTTGTTTGGTCGATGTCCAAAATGAGGAAAATGAAAATTAGCTTAGTTTTGGGCTGAAATTGGCAAGTGTGTACCTAGTTAGATGACAGTTTATGTGTACTATATGTATATATACATAGTTATATATGTAGAATATGAATATGCTTAATTACATACATTAACATGTGTGTATACATTTACTGATACACATGCGTGTGGTCCCATGTTCTGCTTCTTTGTAACATGTCCTGCGATGCCAACCCAAACACTCACCTCAAAGGTCGGGTATTTCATAGGTCCAATTTGTGTTGCTGACTTAAGTAATCATATGTAATATATCATATTGGACCTATGTAATACCTGACTTGAGTAATTAATGAAATTGTATTTTGGACCTATGAGTCCAAATCCTGGGGATCATCATTGCAGATTTTTGGTCCATGAGCTGGGAATTCCGTTCTTCAGCAACCGCTTGAAAAAAAACTGCGCTAGATTGGAAAAGTGTAGGATCGAGATGACTTACTAATCCAAAATTCTGTGCTGAAGCTGTCCCTATGGTTGATGTTTTTTGGACCTCCAAGATCAACAGATCCAATTAAAATTACTGGTGATATCAGTTATATTATATCCCACCAAGTATATCCCATTGTGCCATATGATATAATATATATATATATACGCATGATCCGTATGTATGATTATTCTATATTTTTTTAAATACTATACATTGTATCCTCATAGAATTGCTGGGTGTACCGATTTTCGTTAGGGTGAAGGCAGTACTGGCACTTCAAATGTGAAGTAATTGGAACTTGACCCAGTGGCTAAAGACCCTCGCTGCAGGGCACTACAATTACACCAAAGAATTGGTGCCACCCTTTGCTATGCCCCTTGGCAGGCAGTGGATTCGTGGATGGTTTTTGAACCTGTGAAAAATGTGGAAATTTGGAAAGTCCACCATGGTCATACAGGGTGTCCCAAAGTGCTGGCTAAGTTGGTATGGTTCAGTGGGCTCACTTTTTTGTAGATATATCATGATATATCTCTAGCATGGGGTTCACAAACCAACAAACATAATAGTGGGGGCACCACCATGTACGCCTGTCCGATGGAAATGAGTGATGCAGTGATGCTCATCGATTTTCAACATCATGTTTGTCCGCCTGAGGATAGGATTACGAGCGAATTGTGCTAAAACGATCGGTGTACATATGTCCTATATAGGATGGACTTGCCGCCAGGGGTTTCCTTACCACAAGAAAAAAAACCCGTGTTCAATCGAAATATGCAAAGCATCGGGGTTTCGAGCTTGGGGGGCATTTTTACATGGTTGTATAGTAGCGCCATGTAACGCCGCTTAATAATCCCCAATTCCTAGGTTATCCTCACAAACATATTGACCACTTGCCGTGATCCTGCAGGAGGGACTCAACCCAGAGCAGGCTTCGTAACCCAGAAGTAGCCTCTAGATCCCTACTTGGAGTCCATCCCACTTATAATACATATATATATATATATACATATACATATAATTCAGCCCATACTGTCCATTCACTACAGCTGCCACAAACTGTGCTGGCTGCGACCGATTCGACGGATGGCTTCCATGACCCACACCTGAAGGACTTGTGGTAGGTCCAAAAATTGATTTCCAATGTTTGTGGAGAAACACCAGGAGGAGTTGATTCCAAACCTTCAACCCAGAATCTGGAAGAATCCAAAAGCAACGAATGAAGTCTGCGTAGCTCAGGAGAATCCTGGACTTCTGCCAAATTTCATCCCGGGCATTTGGTGTGCCGAAATGGACCAGCACTGCTGGACCCAAAACTATATCCTCACCGAAACACCAAGCACACTTACAACCTTGTTTTAAATGCGATTTTGGGCGCACGATTCGGGATCTTTGCCCCAGTATTTTCATTGATTTTGCTATTCAAATACTATTTTTCTAGCCATAAGTTGCCGGTCTCTCTTCAAAGTTGGGGTCAAGGCCGGCATTTGGTTCTTCCACCCACAAGATCTTGGCAATGATGCAGCTGCGCTTCTTCCATTGCAGGAAAGGGACTTGTCCCCATGAGGACAGTGCCACTTGCCCAATAGGGTTTTCAGAACTGGCGAATGACAAAGACGAAATCCCTTGGATTTTCAAAGTTCTTCTGCACTTGGAACTTGGGGGCCTAGACATCAGGTACCAAACATGGTTACTCCATGTTGGGTAAAAAACGTCCAATTCCTAGGATGACCAAGCACGATGCCCTGCTGAACTCGTTTTAGTTTGGATCTGATGTGCTTAAAATCCAGGTGAATCCATATACCTATATCAAACCCCAAGATTTGGCTCAAAACACGCACAAACTTCTGTGCAAATATGTCCAAGAATGGCTAGGCTATGCATCCAGATACTGTTGTTAAAGGTTGAGTCATTTTCGGTTCCTCTTCATCCTGAGGCCTCAAAACCCCTACGATGGCATTTGTCCACGTTTTGTCCACGCGGCGGTGAACAAGAATCGGTCGGAGCCTGTGCATTGGATTGGTGCAGTTTATTGATGTTTATTTATGTTTATAGTATATGGATTATATAGATGCATATAGACAAACGGTATCTTATCATTAGATATTTGGAATGAGTAATATAAGATAGTATAAGTCTCAATTACTGAGTAATATAAGATAGTATAAGTCTCAATTACACATGAATTACGCACAGATCAAGCAGTTTTGTAGGCAACAAACAATGCAGTGACCTGCACCAGCTATGGACAGATGAGTATGTGTACTTGACCAGCTGATAAAGTGGTTAGAGAGGAGCAGATGTCGAGATGTCACCAGCTGTGAAAGGGATTGTCAAAAAATGTTTCATTCACGCATGTATCGTATGTCAACATTTGGGTCTTTTTTGGAGCATATGTTACCCGTCAACCAATGATTTATTCTCAATAGCCCACCCATTCTTGAAGGGAGATTCCCTTTTCTCCCATTTTGTGGAATTTTTGAGGGTTGAAACCATCCCAGTCATAGAACCCACTTTCTCCTTGGACCCCTTTTTTCACAGGTCTCCTGTCCATGTGGTGACATGGTTTCCCCACGGCTTCTTGGCAGCGTGTTCCAGGACTTTTTCAGGGGTGAAATATGGTTTTTCTGGATGGGTTGCATAGCCACTTTATAGCCATTCACGTCGATTTTTTGTTGTGTTTTTTTTGGGGGATTAGATGGATTTACAATGATTTACATGTATACATGTATATACTTGACTCATTTTGACCCCCAAAAGGTGCTGCAATCTGGCCAAACCAGAAAGTTAACAGCCAGTGGTTTTGCCGTTCTCAGTCTCAAGAGGTGATCGCACCTCTTGGAGCCTGCCAGGCTCTGATGATCGCAAGATCTACCATTTTCAGTCAATATGTTCATTTGCAAAGGTTTCCTGGGTTCATCCCCCCCTTTGATTTATATGTACCTAAAATACAATACAATACAGCTATTATAGATAATTGAATAGATTAATCATTATCAATCCGTGATTCACCCTTGTCACTCCTACCAATCTTGCTCTATATATCTTCCCGGAATTGGTTGCTCGTGTGAAGATCTCCAGAAACCATCCCAATGACATACACTAAAATGAATATATATATATATATATAATAAATTCATGTAAATTCCCAAAAATAATCAAAAATAGAATTAAGAAAAATCAAATTATCACTATTTGAGGTATGATGTTACCAACTGTCGCCAACCTCTATCTCTTTTTGGGTCGCTAAAAGCCCAGGTCGTAGGGTGCTCACGGGCACGCTGGCAGGGGAGATGACCATTTGGAACGGTGCCGTGGCGATGGAAAGCTCGGCCCGAGCTGGGCCGTGTGGCCATGTTTGGAGGGAGAAAATGATGACCAACTCACCATTTTCAGATGGAACATGGATGATGACATTTGGAAATATCATGGGATTACTGGGATTAATGATCATGATAGACATAATCATGGGAAAATCGTGAGAAATCAATGATTCTATGGGCACATGTACAGTTATTCGATGATGAAAACGATGTACCTTGTACTATAGACCACAAGATGTTGATGAAAGATATTTTGCCATCAACATGTTCCTTTTCAGGTTTCTGAGCCAGGTTCATTGTTTGGGACTTCTCCCATGGCTGAGGTTTGCAGTTCCACTCAGAGAATGTGATGCAGGCGCACAACGTCTGGGACTCAGAACCGTTGGGAAAGGAGTTACTTGGAGGATCATCCCACTTCGAAAGTGGCGAATCACCCCGAGTGGCAGGTACCCCTCAGTGGGGTCATAGATATCATATATCCCACTTATAAATGGAGTATACATCTTTGGTTACTAGCCAGTTGCCAAGTGGAATCATCCAAGTACAAGAAGTACGAGATGGCGCCCCCCATTTCTGAAGGGGTTTATGAACCCATTCAACTGCAGAGAGATCTAACAGGTCTCAACTCATGCCATGTAGCTGGTGCCTGCACCGACATTTGGGTGATGTGTTTGGGTAGGTAAAATGCCATGGCAACACCCCTCCCAAATGCGTGAGGCATTCATTTTATGAGAAACACTGAGAAATGGAATCAGAATTGCACTCCATTCAGGATTAAAGTTTTCTATGGAATTACAAGTTTAATTGATTGATATGATCAAATGTTGCAAGTGAAAATCCAACATTCATAGGTGATTTGGCCATGAAAAACCTCCACTAAAACTGGGATTTCCCATTGCCACGTTTGATTACCGGAGGGTATTCTCATCAACATCCTCATGATTGTTGCTGAAATCCCTCTCAATCACCAGAAATTCCGTGAATTCCCGTTAAACCATGGGCCACTTTTTTGGATCTCGCCAAAAAACGGGCGTGCCTGCAACCTTACGGCCTGGACGGGCCGCAATCTGAGGCTGGAATCAAGGCCATGCGCTGGACTCCTGATGAGGCCCTTCGCCAGCATTTGCATCAACATATGGGGATTCCTCAGTTAATACATGATAATTACAACATGATAACAACTGATTTTCATGATGGTTGATTGAGTTGATTGAGTTGATTGATGATGATAGTCAGAGTGATTAGGAGTCATTCAATGGGCTTTTAAGCATCATCTATGGGGGATTTAACCACAGAAGATACTGGGATGACAAGTGACAGGTCATGGTGTAATCCCTTCCCCCGTTTGCACCCGCAAATGACACAATGTTGAAATGAAGGGGATGAAACCACACATGACTGGGACCATGCAAGGGGGATGGGAATGGCTTGTCAATATATCCCATGTGTGTCAATTTCTTGGTATTTTCCCCTAAGATTTGCTGGGAATGGCTTGGGAGTTCTTTTGCATGACATTTTCCTGCGCATATGTCAAGATTCAAGACTCTGAAGGCACATGTTCATGACTTGGTGCACTAATACGTACGTGTTCACCAAGTTCTAAGTAGTTACTGGATTTGCCACCGATTCTGTATTTTGGTCTATACCCCAATGGAACCCGAAAGTTGTAGTATGATCATTCCACTCTGATATTTTGGATGAAAAAAATATCTGCAGAAACCTTTCATGTTTGATAGTATTTAGAAACATATGGGAAACCCATGATTCCAGCTGCAAGTGTTCCCCTCCAAACCGAATGACATGATCTCCGCGCCAGTCAGTGATGGTGAGTGGCGATCAACTGGGTTTCATCAAGCTTTGGGCTCGGGTGCCCAGTGACAGCTGCAGGAACCCGAAAGAAGGACTGTGCAACCAACATGTTTTGATGCAGAAAAGGGTGCTCTATCCATCCACCACTGCTACAAACAGACAATTGTATTACAAGAATCACATTTCTGAAGTACATTTGTTTGATAATCTATGTGTTTGCATCCTTTTTTGGGGGCTGCTATATCATGCCATAGAAGTTCCATTTTTTTTGGAGATATTATATATAGTTGTAGGCGTTTGCTTTTAGTCCTTGCATGGGCTACAAACGTTACGGGGACCCAATTTAGATTCCGAAAACATCTTGCCTTTGGCTCGGAATGCTGAAGATTATGCTTGGATATTTGCCTACCAAAACAGTTTTATGTGTATATATGATTATATATGTGTATATATACATATATATATGTATATACAATTTATATTTTGTTCATGCTATTTAAATCTGTCTAATGTTATTTATGTGTTTTGATTTTCATGTTTTTTTAATATGTTTTGATAATTGTATTTGTATGTATTTCTTATTTTTTGTGCAAATTGGCATCAGTACACAAAGATATACAAAGATATTTGAATATATAGTAATATATAGTAATATATAGTAATATATTAAGATATATAAAGATATATAAAGATATGTAAAGATATATAAAGATATATAAAGATGCATAAAGATGCATACAGATGCATAAAGCATATGAAATCATCATACATATTCAAGAGTTTTCAGTAGGTTTTAGTTACTAACATCGATTGTGGTCTTTGGCCCGCCTGGCAGTGGCCTCAACAACTGGGTCCTTGATGGTACCCTGGAAAGATGTGCCAGTTATGGATGAAAGTTATTTTCCGGAGCCATTTTCCAGTGTGTTTCCAGGGATGTGTTCCTGGTTTGACACATGAGCAGTGTTCAAAACCCCTGTTGCTTAATGATTAGTTCTACCCAATATATTGGAGATGATTCGTTTATCACAGATAATGAAAATCCTTATTAACCAAGCAGTATTTCATGCTTCGTTCCGTTGCGAAACTTACGATACTGCTGGACCTCTTTCTCCGATCTTCCGACCAAGGACCAGTACATCTACAACTTCCAGACCTTTCAGGGACACAAGGATTCCGTTTGTGACATCGCTGCCTGGACACCTGGCCAGGTCGATGGCTTTTTCGTTGAAAATTCATGTTTCCCAATCAGTCAGCTTAGATTCCCAGAAAATCTAAGATATGCCTATACCAATTAGTATTACCTATACGTGCCTAGCTGGTCGGATAAAATTTCTTCCGCCAGCCCACAGGCTGAAGTGAGTTTTGCGCTTATAATGGCTTATATATATGCTTATATATATATATATACACATAAGAACATGTTCTGCCTTCTCAACTCAAAACTCCTGTTTTACCTGTTTGGCATATTCTTATTCCCATGCTTTGAAGCACGGGCAGACATGTAGCATGTGGAACTGAGAGAACCAAAGCCAACCCAAAACATCACAATTTGCTGGAACCATCCAAAATCCAAAAATGACCGTTTCATCTACAGTAAAAAGTTCTGTTTGAGGGTTGGCCCCTCCAAAAGTTATTTTCTCACCAAACAGAAATAGTTGTTGCCGGATATTTTACATATAGGCAGAATATACATAGATACTTGGCGTTTCCATCTAGATGGATGAATTTCCCCCAAATCAGCGACAAAATTGTAAGATGTCGGTTTGTTCGCATGGCTTCAGAGTTCAAAAAAAGCTGCCCGCCTTACGCCCAGATTGCCCCCACGGGCGAGAAGTTCTGCTCCTGTGCGGACGATTCCCACGCGAAGGCGCCCGGGATGACATGTGTCTTGAAAAAAGGCTCTGTATATCATGGTATACCCCAACAATATATCCCAAAACTGCTAATTTACAAGGGAAACTGATGATGAAGCATCAAATTTTGGGGTACCCGATATTTTCAGACATCCGAAATTGATCAGAAATGGGGCCCTTTCTTGGTGCCTGCAGAGATTACTCGAGGGCAGCTGAGGTGAATACCCTCTGGCTGTCATACAATGCGTGTTGGAAAATTCACAAGCCAGTTCCCAGATAGGATGCAATCCTACATTTTAGATCATTTTAGCAAGGGTTATAAATGGCGACAATTGAAATCTAATTATTTTTTTCTGGTGAACTTGTAGTACTTGTCGTACTGGTAGTACTTGTAGTACCGGTAGTACTTGTACTGGTAGTACTTGTAGTACTGGTAGTACTTGTAGTACTGGTAGTACTTGTAGTACTTGTAGTACTTGTAGTGAGTGGGGTTCCGGAATTCATCTATCGAACTACACAAAAGACAATGCTGACCGGGAAGCTGTGTTTGTTTTAATCACAGCCTCATTGCGAACGGCTCAGACTCCAAACATTATGAGGCTGCGTTCCGGAACCAGATCCATGATGTGTTGTCTGACACGATTTGCTCTTCTCACCAAAGAATCGAGGGTGTTGGCACTGCAGTGTCCATGGGATTCTACAGCTCCACAGACGAACAACTTTTTAAGAAAATGGCCACTGTGTTGAAAGACGTGGAGGTAGATGAGAGTTCTGCCTGCAAAGATGGCGGGTGCTAGAACTCTACAACTTCCACTGTTCCATGTGCGTGCGCCGTGCAAGCCCGTATCTCATCTTCCTCATACGTGGCCCTGCAGGTAGAGTGGAAGTTGTGTGCGGATCGCAGAAGGTTGGGCCTACAAAGTTTGTTGAGGAATCGGAATCATATTCTCCCGCTAAAAGCCCATTTGTAGAGATTGATAGTGGATTTTCAAACGCTATGTCTGACTACCAGAGGGTATAGCAAGGCGATCCAAGGTGTCTCTGCTGCAGCTTCAGGGATGATAAGCAGAGCTGCTGGTTCACTCATCTTTTGAGGTGTTCAGAGTATCTTGAATCCTATCTGTCGAATCAACCTCCCCTTGTTCAACATAGCTATATCTATCTATATCTATAAATAAATGATATATTATATATATATACATATATATATAATATACGTATGTAAAACCTTTTGCAAGATCATGTTGGCGCATTCGTACTGAGTACCCCTACAACGTGGTGCCCCATAGTTGGCAAAGTTCCTCTGTAAAGCTAGTTTTGTTTGGTTTATGGTGATTAGATATGATAAAATTGACCATGGTTGGGCAACAAAGCAAAGCAACAAATTATATCTATAATACCTCTGGCAACTTTGTTTATACAATCTTATACCGTCTCCATCGATTTCCAGTGTTACCCATTTTTTAGATGGGTAACAGAACCCCCGCAAATCCGCTGCGCGTCTGACTGTCGTTGCCTAAAAAGGTTTGGGACCTGCGAACGGGCGATGAGGAGGGGCAAGTGACGGTCAATGGGGCTGCTTTCTTCTGGTGGGGTAGTGAGTAAATGTGGGTTCAACCAACCATTTCATAGTGATTTGTTGATGGGATGTAATAATGAGATATAACCATATATAACCAACAAATCAGGGGGGTATAATTAACCAATGATCATGGGATAATGGGGATATTTCATGGGATATCAACTTGATATGTATTACATATTACATATACTTACATGATTATATATGTATAGGGGGCTTGGGCTTAACCTACCATTTTATGAAGTTTTAGTTGTATATTGACCAACTTGATGTCATAGTTGGGTGGGTGTGAAAATGACCTATACGCAGAAAATTGATGAAAATTGCATTTCTAAGAGGGATAGTGGTGATCAAGCATCAAATTTGGAGGTACTCTATCATGTAGACAAACCCATATTTCAGCCAGATTGAACCAATTGTGGTAAACCCGATAAACCTCCAGCTGAGGATGGTAGACTTAAAAAATCTTATAAATTGCCACATGAACGAACACGTCTAATTCAATCATTTTTTCAGCTGACGGATGAACCCACCAAGCAACAAAGTCACATTTTTGAAAGCTCAGTGAGTTACTGATTTTAGGCAACAAAAGTGAGACAAAACATGAGCAGATGGTGAGTTACTGTATGTTACTGTCACCGACCACGGTGTCAAACGTCCTCAATTGCTCTCGACCTCAGGGTGAGCTCCAAAAGATCGTAATCACATGGCAGACGGATCCAAAGGGAAGGCAGTTGTCCTGGGACACCTGGTGGATCCTCGAACGCCGCGCACGTCGACGACTTCCCTGACGTCATTGCTGATTTCTTGGAGTACAGGAGAAAGTACCATCTTTCTCATTGGTGTGTGATCGGCGTGACAGTACCTCGAAAGCAACAAATCCCAAACGTGCCATACCTGCAGAATATTGAGAACGGGTTGCCGAATTTCTGCAGGAGCAGTTGGATCTCATTGTACCATAGCACAATTCCACGCGAAGGCGCTCGTATCATATAAGCTTGCACTTGCATCGAGCGGTGAAAGTTCGCTGTGATCTGGGCCTGCGCTGGGTGCTTGCATTCTGTGCAACTCCGGTATCATTTAGGTGAACCCCAATCCATTGCAAAGCTCTGCCTGGGTGGTGGCTTGAAATATTACTAACACTTGAATTCGGAGACATAACCCAAAAGCATGGCTATGGACACAGCTGAACAGCTTGACATTTCAGCATGACAGGATTGGGTATATCATGGTATATCCCCAGCTCTTTTGCCTCCATGCAGTATATTCAAGGTCTCAACACCCGTGCATGTTGGTCGAAACATGTCGAAACCCTCTTTTTGTCGCCATTTCAATTCCGTGTTGGTGTTTTATAGTTTCCCACACGGCTGGGCAATTCGAACCCGATAAACCTCCCCAGCAACCAAACATGGAGTGGTTATACCAACATCATCCCAGTAAAAGCGGGGTATACCAATTGCATAAACCTATGATATTGGGGGAGTAGATTCATGGCATTGGGTTTACCACATTATAACGATATGAGTTGGTTATGTATATATATATATATACATATACGTGTATATATATATATATATACATACTACATATATTCATGTGTTCATAGTTGTCTTTTATGTGTATATATATATAATTGTCTACATTTAGAATTAGCAATTGTAATTACTTGGTTTTGTACCACCTTGGATTGAGATATAAGCAACAAACCTGTGGTACTACGAACACCATTATACAATATTATATACATATACAGTATATGTATATATATATATATACGATATACTCCATTGAAAAGAATCTTGGTAAAATACCATGCTTTGCTCAAAAGAAAAGATCGCCAGGAGCGAGCCTTTACTGGCCACGGTTGGGATGTGAAGTTCTTCGGCCTGAATTGTGAACGATGGCTGGCCTGAAGAACCTTGATGTCAATGGATTCGTTTAAGGGAAATCTTCAGGAAATGCAGAAAGTTCCTACTATTGATGGTAAGAAACCATGGTTTCCGGTTAGGATTTTCCCTTTCACCCATCCATTGATGGGTTTCCGCATTGATGGGTTTCCGGTTGGGTAAATGGGATCAATTTAAGCTTCAACGATTTGGTTGGCTGAAGCATCCAGCACGATCTCCGTCTTGGGGGAACCCATTCAACCCTAGGGCTACAAAAAGATGTGTAAAACCGATGCTGTGCCTCGGAAAATGATCTACAAATGGGTTTGTCTGAAAATATGGTACCTCTAAATCCATTGGTTGGGCATCATTTTCCCCATGAAATGGCTATAGTTGGGGCTATCCCCTATTTTAAGACAAACCTAAATGGTGGGTTTTTCCACATCTATGTCGGTCTACAGGAGGGTATCTGAAGTGCGGAGAAGAGACTAAGACAATGAAGTAACCCAGGGGCAGGTGGATACCCAGGGGCATTGATGAGGTTGTCAAGACTAGGGTTTGCCATCCCGACATCGTGGAATTGTGGGCATGTTTGGTGATATTTCAGTTTGTGTTGATAATAGTTCTGAATGTTTGCAATGATTTTCTGACTCCACCTTTTGTTCCCAAAGAAAAAACACACGCGAAACCTCTATACCCTCTGATAACTCAACATAAGTATGGATTTTTTTTAAAAAATCATAAATCATCCATAAATATTGTAAATATTGGAAATGAACCAAAATTTCCATAGCAAAACTCTGAAATTCACCGGCTCAGGTGTTGCGCTTGGCATCCCACCAAAGGCTTGGTGGCTACTGGCTCCAAGGTGGGATGTCACATTTTCAGGGTTGCATGGCATGATGGATTCGCATTGTACTGTGATATATATATATAATTATATATATATATACATATCTATCTATATGTACAAAATGTATACATATATATATATATATATATATGTATACATTATATATACATTATACATGGTGATAGATATGTAATGTATATATAAAACTATGTAAGATCACATGATCGCATTGAAATAGTTGTGGCATATAAAATCATGCATTATTGTATCTAAATATGTGTAAAATAAGGGTGTAACGACAGTGTATGTATATCATTATATACTCTAGGTTTCCAAGACTGTTTAAAACCACAGTTGACTCATACTGGCTGACGCAAACTCTGTTAAAGCCAACAATGCTCTCGTTGCAAACCTTTTGAACCAACAGAATTTGTTGGAAGGATGAGATATGTGCCATTTTGCAACTAATAATTTGACATGAATATGCTCAATTTCAGATCTGCACATATATGCACTGTGTGCAATTACAGCTACTCCAACGACATCATCCACACCTAAAACGGCCAAGTTGGTGAAATCCAAAATCGAAGTTTTTTGGTTCATCATGTTCACAATAAAAAAGGTGTAAAAATGGCAATAGACTAAAATTTGCTGCTTTAGCCCCAATTTTCCCAATATTTACCTATACCTGTTCTGAATTTATAGGATAGCCATGGATAGCCCATCCCCTTTCTCCAACCCTAAGACCTTCCGCCCTGGAAACCTTGGGGCTCCAGGACTCGCAAATCAAGCTATGGGATCCTAGGGCCTCGGAAGCCATCACCACCATCTTTTGCGGCTCGTCGCAACGGAAGGGCAGATCTTTGTTGGTAGGAAGTGTATGTTGATATGTTGCACCACGAATCATAGACATCAAAGATCATGCGATTTTTCCTTGTTCGTGAAGTATATATATATATATGAAAGTATCCATCATCATTCATTCTTGCAATGGTCATTATCACTATTATCATGATCTACATTAGAAGTTCCCATCTATCTTTATGATCTATACGGCATTACGATTTTCTTTTTATTCTGGGTCCCAAGGCCCAGCTTTGCCGAAACACAAAGTGGCGTCCCAGGTCACAAGAACACCGTGACGCAAGTGGCACCTTGGCAGACCCAGTCCGCCACGGTGGATGGGAAAAAATCATCAAAATCAATAGGGATTCCCAAAAAATTGTGGGAGTTCATGGTGATTTCATGGGAATTTTATGTGGATTGATGTTAATAGGTTTTTTTCTGGTGATTTGACATCGCCATTGAAAATTGCCATTCATAGTTGATTTACCCATGAAAAGTGGTGATTTTCAGTTCACTATGTTAGTTTACCAGAGGATATATCATATATTCCCATTACATTCGCAGTAAATCCCATCCATATTTCCATGAAATGGGATGGATGGCCATACAGCATATTTACTCTTGCTTACCCATGTAACTTGGGCACCTATTGAAAAATAGTATGGAAATCAAAAGGGAACCCCGGAACATTGTTTGGGGTTGAATAAGGCTCATCAATAGGGATCGATGGTGGTGAAAACAACACAACGATCTTCACAGCGGGAATCATCCCAAAACGGGCTACTAGTAAGATGGTTGATTTGGGGTTTGTGATGTTTTACCTGCAATGATAGGGGGGATACCTACTTTTCTCTACCATGTTTAGCCATAAACCTGAAGAATTTGGAGTTCATGATTGGGTTAACCACAGTAGATTGTGAAGTGCATCATAGGATGATATTGTACTCGGTGCCTACAACTACAATACAATACCTGTATATACCTGGAAAAGTGTAATAATACCTATATAGCCATCAGCCAATTTATATATATCACCTGTAGTACTTTGTTTCAACGAACGTGGTAGTCACCCAATGCCATAAATCATCCCATTATCCGACCATTTAGGGGTCATCATCCAATAATAAACCTCCATTAGAGACGGTATATGACTGGGTTTACCCCACTTACCCTTATGATCCAAATATTATCGCACCATTGAACCATTATTATCCCCTCATTCACCATGATTAACCATTCATCACCAGATATGAGCTAAATATATGAGTTGCTTATTTATATATGTATTATATGCTGCGCTGGCCAGAAATAGTTATTCAAGAACGACATGCACTTGGCAACGAGAACACGGTTCCCGCGCCAACAAACCTGGCGGCACAAAGAGAAGACAGCAACACCAGCCCTAGTCTTTGTTGTTTGCCTGTGCAAAGTGACCAGACATTTCCAAGAGTTGGAAGTGGCATGTGCCCGTGACGTTTGATGGCATAATAAACAGTGCTCGCAGGTTGACATTGTTTTGCAGATTCAGATGGCACAACGTTATGCCGCATCTTTTCGCGGAGGCGCATCAGCTTGAAAAAAAAACATGAACGTGATTAACATGACTCTTTGATGCACGTTATGACTCTTTGATGTCCGCTCTGGCTGCAAATGGGGTTCCTATTTGAATCCTGCTGGCAAGCCTGGCACAACTTGGGGTCAGGCCGCCGTTTGTGCTTCTTCTGCAGCCGCCTCAAGACATTTAGAACAGGAAAACATGTCACTTGATAGTCTGGTACATCCTGGTATCCCATGTCATAGATCTGCATATTGATACTTTTCGAACAGTTCCCCTTCATCCTTGTTGGTTGAGACCGCTCGGTTTGAAGCATGATAAAACATGATGACGCGTGAAACAGGGATCCTAAACTCATTGCGAGGTGGATGTTAGACGGCAATCTGCTGTGAAAGGCGATGTCAAGTGCCGTTTGCACTTGGGACTTTGAAGTTGGCACCACTGCTGTGAAACACAGCTCTGGTGATATCTTATTTTCGATCAAGAGAAATTGTCAAGAAGTATGGTCGACTACAGTTTGTAGATTTGAAAACTAGGCAGCCCAACCCTGAAGTGATGGGAGTGACTTGTGCCACCACGCATTCTGCTCAAGATTCCCTTCGAGCGAAATTTCTGTCCGACCCGATCCCACAGAATGTTCACCCATCCTCTAAGTTGTCCGAAAAGCAACCACGCACTCGATGGAAGGGCCGGGGGTGCTACCTGGGGACCCATACCATTGGGGGGGGTAGGAACACGGAACACGAGACCACATATATATATATATAAATACACAATATATATATATATATACATATTGTATATATATATATATATATATGTATATTGTATATATATACATACATATATATATATTGTGTATATACAATATATATATATATATATTGTAAATATATATATATATATTGTGTATACACAATATATATATATATATATATTGTATATATATATATATATATATGTATATATATATATATAAATATCCCGTTCTTAGTCAATAGCCCCCAAAAAAATCCACCGTATCCATCACCCAGGCCTGGAGTCCGAGCGGTCAGTGGCTCGCCAGCGCCTCACGAGATCAGCTGGTGATGCTGATGGATGCATGGCGACCAACGGGGAGAGCGGGAATGGGGGGTGGGGGGGGGTTACCATGAAAAATTGTGGTTTAGGCCATCAAAAATGGTGGTTTTTACTATGAAAGATTGGGATTTCACCACCAAAAAGGATGGTTTTATTCTGAAAAATAATGATTTGACTATCAAAACTGGTGGTTTAGGCAAGAAAAAACATGTCATGGGATTGACTTACATGTTCGGGGATTTCAAAAGGGGATATCATGGGATTTTCTGTGATTTCATGGAATGTATATATATATATATATTTATATTTATAGATATCAAGAACGAAATTTAGTACACTTGGATGGTTTTGTGATTTCTTCGAAAACTAACCAGCTTTAGATTTCCAGGGCTGGATGGTGGGAACACCATTGGAATGGCCATGGAGGTAGTGTAGTTACTTGCATGTTGATGGTGTGTTAATGGGAATATGCACATGATGCAGGGGGTATTTTTAAATATTAATTGAATTGGAATATCATCGGAAGATATGGAATATCCTTGGAATATGGAAAACACATGTGTTCTGTTGATTTCATGGGATTGAATGGGATAATGATATGCAACTAACCAACTTAGCAACTTGATGTGTGTCTGAAAATGGGGCTATCCAAACTCCAGACAATCCCTTTTTCAAACGAACTCATATTGGTTCAGGGGGATAGTGTATTCAATGTTGGATATCAATAGGGCCGGTTGATATTGATGCTATGGGTATGTTAGGACAAATTGGTACAATGCTCAATCAATGGGGATACCCACAGAATATGAATATCAACGATGGCATATCAATAAATTACAAAGATGGGATGTTAATGGCGAGAACTGTGGTCGAAGACTTTTTTTTGAAATGATAGACCTCCTGCAAGAAATGGACATGCTCGTGCGACCGACAGTATGACAGATGCCTCGAAGAGGTCGAGATATTCCTAATCGTCATACACGGTGGTCTCCCATCGCCAGTTTCCGATGCGGAAACGATGTTGATGCCAAGGGGTATCAAATCCATTGAGGAATGGGGTACTATCCCATTATATCCCATAAATATCCCATTTCGCACCATGGGCATGTGGGAAGATGGATGGGCACTTGTGTGATGTGTGCCACCGTTTAGGCAATTTCTATGCGCGGTAGTATATGATTATATGTGTTTCCCTTTTGTTCGATGAATATGTTTAAATGCTTCATTGCAGAAGTGACGTATTATGTAAGGAGGTGTAAAAATAGTGGATTATACTATGGGGTTATTGGCTAGGTTCAGCAACACTTAAATTATTAAATGTGCACAGAATGAGACCAAATGGGAGATCCAATGGAGAGATTCGACAGGTGTCAGTTTGGTCTGTAGAAATCCTAGTGGTGATTATTTGCTGGTCAGTTCTATGGCTGGAAACAAAAATGATTTTCTCTAAAAAAACATCTCTAGATGAAGACTATTTTATCTATGGTGTGTTTTCCAAGCTTATTTTTCCAGTAGCTAAGCAACCTGGGGCTGATGTACTCTATCACTGCTGGAAAGTGAAGCCGGCGGTTTGGATAGAAGCATGGTAGCCATGTGAGCACCAAAAATTGCCGGGATTCATGGATTGTTGTCCCTAAAAAACATGGTGTAACAAGTCTTGATCCATCCCAAATTCAGGCAACTGTAGCTGGGATTTGCTCCGTTTCAGCCCATCTCCATTTTCAAACGTGTCCTAGGACATTCGGACCATGAGTGTGCGGAAGGTGTTCAAGGCTCATCAAAAGGAGGCTGGGTCGGCAAAGACTGAACTGGGCAACATGGCAGAGCTGTATATCTTAGCAGGACCCCAGCAGGACTTCCTAAACTCTCACTTGTTGTCGTGCCTTCTAAAATATGATGAACCCCAACATGTGGATTTCTCTCCAGAATCGGGCGCCCATAAAAGTGCATTTACTGCCAAAACACCAACATTTAAAAAACAGTCTTTTCCCTCATACAGGGACAAAAAAAGTGGTGTATGATTCAAAATGCTACATGCCCCATTCTTGGACTCCCAGGTGACTTCCTTGTGCTGGCATCCCGAGAACGATGGCCTTTTGGCGTACCTTGGTGACCGTGACACTAGCCCTGTTTGGGTCTCCCCCTTGAACTGCCAGGAGGGTTGAGCTACTCATTGTTCGACTTGGGGTGATGATGGTGATGAGCCGTGACATTTCTTGTGTGGGATGTGCTTCACCAATCTCAAAGCACCGGTCAGATTTTGGTGTCCCATGATAGTCTTAGTTTGAAAACACAGCAATTGTTGCTCATGTCATGCTGGCTTGTCAGCAACCATAAAATAGTGGGTAGGAAATTCTGCAGGAAACCCTGATGTTTACTCGTAGAACTTCGGGTTTCAGGCTGGTCACGTCCATAGAAAAAACAATATACATGACTATACATGTAATTATAGATATACAGTATTTGTTTGCTGTCCATGAGCTACCGTGTCAGTGATTTGTGGCCTGTGGTTAAGGGCCTCATTTGATATTCTTAGAAAATGGATTTCCTGTATTGTTGGGCATACAGGCATACTTTCTCACTTGCCAAAAAAACAAATAACTTGGGGATTATCTGCTGGTCAATCCCATCATATCGCCATAAATAAGACATATAGAAATATCACGAATCCAACATATCGCACATTCTCCCTCATAGAATCCATTCAATCTATTTCAATCTGATCTTTTCAAAACCCATTCCGTCTCATAGCCGCTTCAGGTCGGGCGGCTATGATGGAGCCTTGCACTTCTGGGGCACCCAAGGCAGAGATGGTGCCATTCATGACTCTTACTATATCATTGTATCATGATTATTATTGTCATTACATCATTGCTAATAGTAAGAGTATACTGGTATTGTATTGTATTGTATTGTATTGTATTCTTCTTCAGTTATAGATTAACATGTCTAGTGACAATCTGATCATTGTAACTAAAAAATCAGTGATCATATCCAATGATATGGCCAGCTATTCCAATGATTCCAGTGATCAATGGCAGCTATTTATCAGTGGATATCCGATCGTGGATGGATATTTCTGACGGACGCTGATCATGGACAGCCCGTTCAATTGCATCTCGACTGGAAAAGTGTGAGAGATGAGTATTTAATTGCCTGCGGCAAGCCCGCCGGCCATAGGCAATTGCATTCTTTGTCCTTTGCTCAAGCAGCAGAATCAACACAAGGGTACGCTTACATGTNGTCCTTTGCTCAAGCAGCAGAATCAACACAAGGGTACGCTTACATGTTTTCATCTGTGACACGCTTAGTAGTCGTAGTCGTAGTCGTAGTCGTAGTAGTAGTAGTAATAATAGTAGTAGTGGTAGTAGTAGTAGTAGTAGGAGGAGGAGGAGGAGGAGTAGGAGTAGGAGTAGGAGTAGGAGGAGGAGTAGGAGTAGGAGTAGGAGTAAGAGTAGTAGGAGTAAGAG
>BGPT01000007.1:33342-51588 GCA_003297045.1 Symbiodinium sp. clade C Y103
TCTAGATTGTTTGTTTCTGACCTCGGAATCAGAAAATCCGTTTCGGTCAGGATTTTCGCGTAGGCTCCGCGTAGGCCCTCGCGTAGGAAACGCGTAGGCTCTAGGTCAAATTGTGGCCCGTACGTAGCCCATCCAAAGCCTTTTCCAAGGTCAGTATCTGATTATCTTCCGTTGTTTAATGTTTCCATGAGTTCTTCCAATTCTTTCTATTCCTCTTCTGATCCAGAATCGTGACCACTGAGTTGCAGCGTCANTATCTGATTATCTTCCGTTGTTTAATGTTTCCATGAGTTCTTCCAATTCTTTCTATTCCTCTTCTGATCCAGAATCGTGACCACTGAGTTGCAGCGTCAAGTTAAAAGTCGTTGCAGCAACTTTCGCGGAGGCAACCGCGTAGGCACTTCTTGAAAGGTAACCCTCGCGTAGGCAGTTTTGCATGGGAGGAGTGGTTTGCGTAGGGCCCGCGTAGGTGTCCCGATTTGTGTATTGCAGTTTAGCAAGGAAAAAAAACACAACTCAAGTGAATATTGAACAATCCTCCAACATCCTCCAACAACTTCGAGTTTAGCCTTTTTCTGTGGAACATTCATGAACATTCCTAGGTTTCTGCCTCGTCCGAGGCATCCCTTGGGTCACCTTCTAGTGAGCGGATCCAACGTCAGGGGACCTGGGGTCGTTACATGGGACGAATGTGGATGACGTCATCCATTCGTTTTCATGGTGGGATAATGACTGGTGAAGAATTATTGAAGATGGTTAAATAAGGATTAATAATGATTAACGATTAACAATGATGAATGATGACTAACAATGATTAATAATGATGAATGATGACTAAGAATGATTGAAAATGATTAATAATGATTGGTGAGAATGATCTAATGGTTAAATGATGTGATAATGATATGGTAAAATGATAGGCGGTAAAACCAATAATAAAGAATCCCCAAGTCATCGCCACTTTTATGGGTTTGAAACCATCCCCAAATGATGGCTTTATGGCATTGGGTTGCCCACATTCGTGGGAATCCAACAATTTGTGGGGTTGTATTATTCAATTGCCTTTAGTGAAACTAATTAATGCGCTATCACCTGAGCATGCTTGACCTAGCTATCCTCCAGTAATCAAACGTAGCTGGCTGGGAAATCCCCTGGAAATGAAGGTTTATAGCTGGAAACATCGTCCACTAGTCGGCCATTGTCCAGCGTCATGTTTGATTACCGGAGGGTATGTGATAATATGGTCATCCCATGCCATGGGAATCCCAACATCATGTGGGAAATTCATTGCGGTAAACCTAGTATATATTTGGGTATGATTTATCCCACCCATTTATTTTGGGTATGGGTTAGTATTGGGTTTCCCACATTAGTGCGTCGGTCATTCAATTGGGGCATGGTCATCAATCCATGACAAAAGGGATTCGTGTACCCATTGCACGCAGTCTCACTATGGGATAGATGACCATACCATACCATGTTTTGAACATGGCACAAATTGCTACAAAAATGGGGGAGCGGTAAACCCCCATGCATGGCTATTGAAACACTAAAGAAGAATGATGGTTTGAGAAACCATTCAAGAAAAATGGGTGCCCCATTCTTCAAACAAAAACCAAGTTCGGCATTGTCAATGTTGAAAGGACGAGATGATGCGCGTCTTGGGTGAAATTGAATCTTCATGTTTCCGGGAGCAATAAAGCCTGGTGGCCGAGAATCCCCATGTTGATATACAGGAGGGATGTCCATTGCCAGAGAATGACAAATACAGGATATACATCCTCCTGTCTTCAGTCAAAACGAATGTGTTTGAATGTTTTTGATATTATGGTACATTATGGTTTGATGATATCAAGTATAAACTTCCCCAATTTTCCCCCTCCTTAGGTCAAATGGATTTGAGTAGTGACCAAAACAACGTCTGTTTGACTCATTCCTGTAGGTGGTTCTCCCTATGCTGAAGATGTGTTGTTATTTTCCCATGGTTTGATTCAATATTTTGAGGAATCTACTGGTGATAATATGTGTTCTCTGATACCTCAATCAGATCCAACATCGAGAACCCCCACCACAACATCTGTGAGTCAGAACAAACGCTCAGACCAAGTGTTTGACTGGTTGCTGTGAGCGTGTTATGATTCCAAATATTTGAATTATGGTTCTATCCCTTGAATGGGATGATACTTTTCAATTCTTTTCAAACGTCCTACGGATATCCCAGCCACGTCCAAGGGGCTCCCCAACCTCCTGTCGGGGCTGCCAGGACTATTCGACTCGCTTCTGGAGTCGGGCGCGTCCTGGGGATAGCAACTTCGAACAGCTCCTGCCGAAACGCGTTGGGGTGCCGCGGGTTCCGCCGGGGTCTGCCGGGTAGCCATGGTGAATAGGTATGCCATGTAGAAACTGATCACTTTCCATGGCTATGTTGAATTACCAGAGGGTATTGGTACAGGAACAGTATGACAGTGGCAAATGAATTAGGAATCGAAAGCTAGACGAAGAATTGGAATGACTTGAACGTGTTGTTTCTTGTGCATGTCTTTGAAGGTCTTGCAGACAGATTTTGTTCATTGATAGTTTGTTGCATGTTGCACTTGTTGGTACTTGTTTCACCTTCTTAATTTGCTTGTTGCAATAGATTCGCGGCTTCTACTTGGCAAGATACCAACAAAAGATTGCTCCCCGGCCCTAGTTGGACAGAAGAGAAACTGCAGAACATTTCGACGCGAAACTATGCAAATCTTGCGCTTGGGTAGTGCTCTACTCCTACTTGTTCAACACGTCTTCAAATCTCTTGTGATTACTGTACGGCTTCCAGCCCCACAAATTGAATGATTGATTCCCCTGAATAATATGGTGTTTCTCAAACTTTTGGCACGGCTTTTCACCATAGGTTTCCCAAAATTAACTTGGACAACTTGTGCCCACTTTAGGAAACACTCTAATTACTTGATCTACTTGGTGCTTCACTTTAATTAGCAAGTAGGTTGAATCAACCCTGGTTAGTTCTGTGGGGCAAGCAGGGGCAATGTCCAGTGATCATTGATACTTGGAGTTCATAACCTGCTTAGGATTCTGGGGATTACCACCAATTATTGGCCATTGTTCTGCATGATGATCCGTTCTTCAATAGTTGTTCTCCAAGATATTCCAATATTTTCATATCTTTTCCATTTTGAACAATCCATTAACTGCCTGTTCTCCCATACTATCCATGAAGATCCCATAAGAACCTGCTTTCCGCCAGTTGGGCGCCACGGAAGCCACGGCCGTGGTTGAGATGCCACCCGCTGGCGAGACGCAGGAGATTCTACAGGCGAGATGACCGTGGCCGGGGTCGGGTCGGGTCATGGAGATATCCTCTGGTTCTAATTCTAATGGGATTTTGATAGGGATTTTATAGGATTTTACTATATTTTACTGGGATTTAATGGGTATGAGCGGGATTTTATTGGGATTTAATGGGATTAACCAATGGAATGGTGGGATTTAATGGATACGAATGGGATTTTAATGTGATTCTAATATAGCTATGGCACAAATTACCAGAGAGTATAGGAGGATCATTCGCGGTGTTGGAAAGTTTGGATGTATATGGGATGTTGATGACGGGAATTTGATGGATGTGAATCGGACCTCCTTGAATGACAATTACTTGACCTGCAGAACGATTTAACAAAATATATGAATCCGACTCTAATGGATGTTGCTGGAATTTATTGGTGATGGACATATTTCAATGGATAGCCAAGAAAATTGACGTGTAATCCGAACAAGGGTGGGCAGAACCGCAGCACGACGAAAACCAGCTGACCGAGAACCCAGGGAAAGCGGTCTTCACACGGCTGGCACTGGTCGCTTCAAGACGAGAACCGTCGCCTGCGGCAACATGATGTCGAGCCCCTGAAGACCTTTACGCGTCTGCTGTGGACAGTACCCAAGTACGCGCGTTGGTCAGGAAGGCGGCATTACACAACTGGAGTGTGCTGACTCTGGACATCAAAACAGCATTCCTGCTGGCGCCGACTAGCGAGAATGAACTGATACTGGTGATGCCACCCCGTGTGCTCATCCACGCTGTCAAGATGAACTCCACTTGGATCGTGATCAACTACCAGGGGAAGGAAGTCAAAGCCCATGTCGAGGCCCTGGGCGAATCCAACCTGTAGGTGGTGAAGTCAGTTCCCAACCACTAGGTGTGATGATCCTTCAAGCCATTCACCATTCCGGTGGATTGCCAAAGATTCTGATAGTGACTGGCAATGTCAAGACCAGGATCACATGGCCTTTGTATCAAAAGTTTGGAGATGTTTTGAGTATTGATATGCACATGTATTTAAAATTTAGATATAAAATGATATAAAAGTTCTGGTATACATGATAGCTTTTCAACAAAAGTACCCTCCAGAAAATCAACATAGACCCTGCCAAATAGGGAATTGGAAGATTAGTTTTCACCAAAAAAATGTTATTTTCATGGTCTATGGTAATTTACCAGATGGTAATACGTCGGTACATCATCGCACTGATGGACCCACGGCTTCATCCATGGCTTCCCAAACGCTCAGTCTGGCGTCTTTGCAGAGCTTCCCTGGCCACCTTGTTCAGAGGAGGCGCGCTGATTTTGTGTGGGAAAAAAGGATGTTGGACGGGGTGCCCTAAACAAGTAAACTGGTTTATAACTTTGCCAACTAGGATCTACGCTAGATATATTTGTACTTAGGTGGGCTTTTAGACCTACTCAGTGCTTGGGAGGCGGTTTTGAGTGTGTTTTTTTGGAGGAAAATACTAGGATTTAACTCACCAGAAAATTGGATCTAACCTGCTAACACTTCAAGCCAATCTTTCTGGATGAACTATCACTGACATCATTGCGACCTCACGGAATTGATGACCAGTAGGGGGTACCAAAATAGCCGAACTTTTCAGGTTACTTGAGACCGTTGACCTTGGGACGTGTTTAAGTGAGGGTTAAACCGGGGGGATGGGATTCAACAGCTCCATTTTGCGATGGTGAAATCTCACGTCTCAATGGTTAAATCAAGTTAAATCCCACGTTTTGATACTAAAACCCCCTCCATTTTTTAGATACTTCCTAACTGAGATGGTGATTGAACATTGATTGACCCCAGATATCCAACGATATGAATTACTAACCATATCTCAATATATAGCCCTATTCAGCATTTTTCTAGGTGGGATACTTGCTTACATTTACTAACTATATAATTGGAATAATAATTGAGTTCTATCCCACATCTCCCACTCCGATGGGATCCTTGAGCTCCTGCCAGCGCTTGGCCATCCTCAACGGCACACTGGCGCTGGCGCCGCCGCCCGAGCCGGAGCCGGCGGCGCCGGAACCTGCGCCAGAGGAGACCCAGGAGTTGGATGTCGAATGATTTCAATGGGGGATTTCGATGAATTTTGGATTTATTTTGGTGGGAGTTGATAAGGGATTGAATGGGAAGTGAATCTAATTTAATTGGGACTTTCATGGGATTTGCTAAGGCTTTTACTGGGATCTGGGATTTGATAAGCATGTACGGCATGTATACAAAATGGTAGTTGTGATGGGATTCTTCAATGGGATTTGATGTGATTTGATAGGATAGACATATATACACCGAAAAAGATGCCGACCGATATCCGCTATTGATTGGTTGAATATGGCTAAATCCTACATCCCAATGTTGGATCGTTTTCATATGGTTTCATCTAATCATTGATAGCTGGTCTCCCGGTTCCCCATAGTATACCCCCATATGACAAAAGATGATTGGTTGGTTTATCATCATGTTATAATTTTATACCATTGTATATCATTTTTTTAAATGGTCCCTCACAGATTTCATGTAATATTGTTATACTCATGATGTCCCCACTTATCGACCACCAATAGTGTTATAAAGTTTTGTAAACCAAGTATTTTCCCCATACGATAAATCTCCGGAATACACTGGTAGAGCAAACCGGAACAAGATGACGAAACGTTGGAAACCTTAAATTTTGCGAGGTAAGTCACCATCATACACCATCCTGGAACAAGACAGCGCTTGGACCGCGTAGCGCTATGACGCGTAGAAGGTGTGATGCGAGAGTTGGAACATGTTATACATCTTACTAGCTGAAGCTCATTTTGCGTGGCAGGCAAACAGTAATTAGGGCACGGTATAGTTGTTTTGGGGTGGTGGACAGAGCATCGGCAATTGCGGTTCATTTTGCGTGGCAGAGGCGCTCCCGGACGTTAACCGTTAAACAGATCTGTCAACATTGAGAGGGCAATCTCTTTTGCACTAGTTTTTTAGCTTGGTGTTGTTTGGTAATCTCAACAAAGTTGGGAAGAACATGATGGGTTTCCTAAAAAGGGGGACCTCAAAATCATCCAGTCGTCATTGTTCATTATCAAAAACCCATGGTTTTATTCACCCGTATTGTAGAACCCCCCCCCACATGGCTTGAGGAGCCGAAACCGGCTGAGCCCTCCACACCTATGGTGGGCTTGTCGCCGGGAGCCCTGGGCGAAACCCGAAACGTCGCAGCAGGAGTGGAAAGAACCTAACACCTAATATTTTTTGGGATACATTGCAGTATATATATTATATAATATATATATATATAATACATCATATTTACATCAGATTCATAGGTGAGGATTTAGGGACCCTATGTTTTTTAGCGATATTTCCAAGTAGCAACAGAAGCAGTTGCGCTGGCATTCAACGGCAAGAATGGTGGCTGATTTAACCAACGACATAAATCGCCCTGGTCAACGTGTCCAGCCACAACGGGTTTTAACATGACTTACCATGTTCCGTCACCAAACCTTTTCGGTGAAAGGTCGGAAAGGTGCCGTCTAATCAAGCTGGCCTTGAATTGATTGGATGGTTACTATACATATTTGAATATATTATATGTTGATATTACACTCAATACACATTAGTTGATAGATTACATTCAACATTATTCCACCTCCGTTTCATTTCCAAAGTCACCAAAGGGTTTTGAGCCTATTTGAACCAAGGCTCACCGCCAGCGCCAGGTTGGGTCAAGGTCCAAAAGCCAAAAACGTCTTGGACACCTCCGACTTTGACTTCGAGGCCGATGCCGTTCAAATAGCTTTGGGATCCTTGAAAAACTGGCGATTAAACCCACAAAAATTGGGATTTGACAATGCGGATTTCACCAACGGAAAGAGGGATTTACAGTAACCAAAAAAATTGAATTTAACGAAGAGGAGGGGGTCAATTGACGGCGGATGGGGCTGTTTTGTTCTGGTGGGGTGGTGAGTAAATGGTGATTTAGCCAAGAAAAAATGGGACTTCACCAATCAAAATGGTGGTGTAATGAGGATACAATGGATAGAACGGGCATAATTATTCCATACAATGTGTTGCCTCCCTGTTATGTTTGTTGGTCTATAAACTGCATTCACTATACAGTAGATATATCTACGGTACGCCCTGGTCAACCTACTTACAATCCAACTTAGCTATCTAGGCCCCCCCCTTTGCCCATGTATAACTGGTCCATAATAGTCACAGACCAGTGAATACAAGAGATGACTACCCCGGTGATTTTGTTCATTGTCAATCTGCTTTGAGTCATTCCATGTCTCCCCCACGTATTAATTCTTGGGCACCGCCAGTTTTTGTTTTGGTGCAACGACCGCAACAAACAAAAGCTCTGTCACAATTCTTGGGCGTTTAATGACCCGAAGGATTCTTGCTCAGGCTGCTCAGGTTCTTGATTGCTTTGACTCATCTATGCAGCAAGACATATGATGATAGTTGATGATAGACAGTACCATGGAACATAACATACCAATTCGTAGGAGTTCTATGATATACATAATGAATAATAAATAACTATTATTAATTATCAATGATAATAGTGATAATATGCATTCATGTACAATGACGTTTGAGCACTGTTCAAAACCCCTTGTTGGTAGATGACTATGGGGAGCTATGCTGTTCAATATATTGGTGGTTATCATCCATTGTGGGACTCCCATTCTGAACCATCCAGAATTTATCAGGATTTCATGGAACGACATTTTTCGGGCAAACCGGAAAACAAATCAATATCGTACCACTTCATCGAGAATAGAATGTCAGAAATATATCAGACAGAATGTCAGTGGGTGGGGATCACTCGAAGAAAGTTTTTGTTTCATATCCATTCTCATGATATTCCCATCAATTCCCCAAGAAAAATCCTGGCTTTTGAACACATTGCTTCGGAAAAACCGTTCCATGCAGGAAAAGACTCAAGAAGTGAAGCTGAAGGTCCCAACCAAGGTGGAACCTACTGAAGAGGCCCATCCAGTCGGTTATTCAACGGTTGGCGCACTGGAAAATCACCATGTTTTAAGGTAAATCATCAGAAATCGTCTATAAACCCGACATATTCCATAGCTATGTTACATAACCAGATGGTGTTTGAGATTTTTTGTGACCTGATATGCTGGCTCTTGCCATAGCTGACCTCGCCGCTTTGGTACCGCTTCAGGGTTCCCCCACGCATCATTTTTATGACGCCATTTGAGACACGACCAGACACTCTGATTTGATGTGATTTGGTCACTGCTCATGATATCCCATTAAACCCAACTAAATCCCATGAAATGGTTGGTGAACGCCTCATTAAAAGATCGCTTTGTCGCTGATATCCCCATGATTTTCCCTCATAAGTTCCAGGTGTCCAACTGTTTCCATCTATTTTGGGCTAAAAATCCCATTTATCCCAATCAGATTCCCAGTTTTCATGGTCAAATCCCAAATTTGAGTGGTTGAAATCCCCACTTTTTCTTGCTTCAATCCCTAGGTTTGTGTGTTAAACCACTTGAAATCACCATATTTTTATCGCTTCCATCACCATATTTTTGTATGGGCCCTTTGGCCCCAATGCTCCAGGTGCGGCCGAAAATGGCCAAGGTGGAGCCTGTCGAGGCGAAGATGGCTTCACCATCAGATGGGGCGATGTGTTGCTTTTTATCTTTGCATCCCAAGGGGCTGACTTAGTGCACCGGAACAAATCCTATGCAAATGATTTTAAACCTCATGTGAGGTTTCCATATGTTTCCTATGTTTCTGAATCCTTTGGATTTATTCTGAGTAAATTCAACTGGGTAGGCCAATGGTGCGCTTTCCATCAACAGAGGAATATCACCTTTAAGATTCTTTGAACAATGTATATATTGAACAATGGCCATGATTCCAGAATTATCTCAGAATTCACCATTTGGTTTACTGGAATAATTGGAATTATGGTTTCATTATCTATAAACCCACATCACCAGCTCATAATTCTATCTATTATTGGGTTTACATGTCTACCACATTCGAGGAATCCCCTAAAACTTGAGCTGTGGCATATATGTCCCGCAGGCACCCCCTGCAGCGGCTTCCGCAACAGGGACGGCCGAGGACCATTGGGCGGTCGTGTTGTGGTACTGGGATTGGCGAGGTCAAAATGAGACATTGAAAATACATCAAAATCCCATTGTTGTTTGATGATTATGGGGGTTTGTACTACCTTAGCTAGTGAGGGGTCACGACAATCAACTAAGCAGCGGGATACCGTTCTTAACCAAGAATTTCACCGGATGGGATAGGGGTATTGCTCATCTCTCAAATGTCAGCTTCAGATTTCCAGACATCCAACAAATCTATTGTAGTCAAGACAGCAACCCCTTCAAACGGGGATGAAGAACTTCACTGTTGAAAAAGATTGGTTGAGATGGATTGAAGATGGAGCAGAAGGGTTGGTGTATGCAACAAGTTGATTCATCCCCATCTGTATATACAGATAGTTATTCAAGATACCTGGAACCCAAATGTCCCATGTCTTAGATCGTGAACCATCCATTTTATCATCAAAGCCCCAAAAAATTGCGGTTTGCTTTGGTTGGACAGGAGTGGGGAAATCGTTTTTCGAAACTGGGCCATCCCTATGACCAAAATGGTAGAGATTCCATGTATTCCATCATTATTTGTTTTTTAAACCATCGATCCACCTCCCATCCTGTCACGCGTATCATTGATATTTGTATATTTGCATATGTAGGTTTTCATTGTATATTATATCATACACAAAGATAGAACGAAACCAAGAACCAACCCTGTGGACAAAATCGAAGCTAGAAATGGGTCTGAAAATAAGGTACCCCCAATTCCAATGGATTATTGTATATTATGATAATTTTTCCATATTTTCCCTATTAAAAAAAATTGCCATTTGGAGATATTCATCGTCGACCAGAGCTATGCCACTGGCAATGACCTCATAGGCAGTCAGTGATCATGGTGTTGATGGTACGCTGTTAAACACTGTTTATGTATACATATATACATATATTATAGGTGTTTATAGATAATATAGACTATAGATGTAGATATATCCATTTTATATACTTACAACTACTTCCATATATTCTTGGAAACAGGGATGAAGCATGGAATCTAAACGACAAACGGAGACATAGAGAGATTCGAGAGCCTTGGAAAAGCAGTGTTTCCAAATATGATCTAGGATTTAAATCAAAATTAGCCTGGATTTCCCAAGCTCTAAAAGCAGCTGGAGACCAGTTTGGGCTTGTTCTAAAACCTCTTGCAACCGTTTTCTACCCCAAAGTTACTATTATTCTGGAAAATGACGAACGACTGGATGTTGGGGTATCCTATTTTTGGACAAAACCGATATGTGTCACCCATTGTAGATAATGCCTGTGTATACACATAAATATATACATAGTATTCGTAGTAGTACAGAACTGCTTTGCAACCATTTTCTTTTCAGCACTTTCTAGCTGATTTGCAAGACTTTCTGACTTTCTTTGCCCAGGCGGTTACCGAAGCCCCTCCGGTGGCACCAGAGGAGATGGTCATGGGATCTAGCCGCAGCAACACGGGGGTAAGGGTCGAAGTAATTTAGATTTAGGCGACCACAAAAGTTGGGTATACCTATAGATTTAGTCTTTGAGCATATTGTGTGTGTTTTTGAGGTGCCTGATTTTGACCCATATCCACAATGTAAACGTGGGCGTGTGCTCAACGATAGTGCATTCGCCGCCCACATGGGCCACTTCATTGGAATAAGCAGCGTGCCCCTCGTCGGAACTGCAGATTGAAGCCGGAGTTCCCCATCAGATCCTATCAGTATACTCGAGGATCGCGGTTCATACAGCATTGCTGCACACCCATGTTCTGTTGGTGGCATCCACATGGTTGTGGCTTCTCTACCCTCACTCAGTTTTGGTGAATGCTAGCTTGGCAAAAACAGGGTGGCAATATATCAAATCACATCAGATCACTTAAAATATCAACTGTGTTGTGATTTATTTGGGAATCGGTCACATCATTGACCCCAAAAAAATTATAGGTTTAAGGTATTTAAAGGCCCTAAAAGAAAGAAACGATATTTTTGTTGATCCATTGCAATTCCCGCGATGTCAAACAAATCCTATCGAAAGTTGGCCATGACTGTCACGAGATCGTGGTGATTCACCTCCCCCACCCCTTTGCATCACTGAAGGATAAGGTGCTGATCCAAAGTCACCTATTCCAATCCTATTCCTATTCTAAGTGGATTGGAGGTGATTATGGTCAATAACCTCTTCCGAACTTTTCAGAATAGGGCTTTAAGAATGCTTTAAGGTCGAATTCTCAAGAAAAAACCATTGTCACTGATGATAAAACCCATCGCTTTCCAGAAGTTTCCCATAGGTGTCTTTGAAAATGAGGAACACTTTTCTCAAAACAAACTAAAAAACTGCCAGAAGATGACCATCTTTTTGCTGCAAAATTGATGATTCACCGATGATTCACCGGTGACTTTCGGGGACCAGGAGCCAGCGGAGCCACTGGCGCCGCCAGCGGAGCCAGCCAGCTCTGCGCCGGCACCGTCCCCTGTGGTCCCCGCGCCTGTGCCAGTGAAGGTGGAGGCGGTCAAAATGGCCTTGGTTGATGAGATTGAATGGGTTTATAGTAATTTTGTTGATGAATCATGGTTAAATCGCCGTTAATCCCACAATCCCAACCATCAATCCATCATAAATCCATTCTTATATAACAATGAAATAGTATGAAATAGTCATGTATTTCAGGGATTTACTGGCGATTAATGGGATTATTTATATAACATCCGTGAGCAATCCAAAAATGTCCTGGTTGCTTGAGTTATATTACCTTTGTTTTTAGGAGATGATTACAAGCTACATTAATGAAACCAATCAAACAGAATGAGATGCGCTATGGGTATTTTTGGAGGCCATAGATGTCGTTTTCCTACTCTAGGTGATAAATGTGGTTGGTATACCAAACCAGCCCCATGAGGTTCTAAGAGGACATTGTTGGCAGAACCCCCCAAAATAGTGACAACCCCCAAATAGTGACAACCCCCAAAATAGTGGTTTGCTTGAAATGGGTGCCTTATTTCTCACTATGAATAGAGCCTAAATAGAAACTTGACTATTGAAACTGGCATTCCCCGAGTATAGTTGGGTCTGAACATGGGGTAAACCCTGCAAATATGTCCATTTCATCGCATTTAATAGGGAAACAATTGATGAACCATGAAATTTTGGCGGGAATCCTGTTTTCAGACAAACTCAATAGTGGTGAATCTGTGTTAGGAATTGGTTGATACATGTTACATATTACTGTGATTAGTGGTATTGAAATTGTACATTGCCGGGTCGACCTTTGAAATCCACCCACTTGGTTCGTCTAAGCCCCATAAAACGGACATGGAATCCAAGAATAGTTGTTTCTAGTCCCATCCCCCTATATCATATTAAACACCCCCTAAATGGTCCTGAATAAGTTGAAATCCCTCACTAAAAAATTCAGAAATACCTTGCCGAGCTCGGTGACGAACATAATTGCAAACATCATGTCAGTCCCTTTGCTAGACTTTGCTCTATGTGAGTTGCAGGTGGCAAGGTGTCATGCTTATCAAGAGATTTTGAATTTTCTCGAAATGTCCGAAATGTCCATTCAACAATCCACTTTTTGTGGAATTTATTTGGAATAGCTTTTACCTTTTATGGGCACCCCTTGAGCAAAACCAACATGTTTCAAATTTTTGCCCGCCAGGAAGCCGAAACCGGCAAAACTACATGAAATGTGAAGAAACAAAATCAATATCTTGCCTAAAAAGAAAGGTAGTAATAATTCCTGAATGCAAACATAACTCAATATTTTCATATGATTTAATGATGGTATATTGTATTAATATCAATAGTGATAGATCATGACATTATAGAATATGATTTAATATAATTGCATATTTTGTAACATGCTATTTAATATGTGGAAATATACAATGGTGCAATATAATCAATACAATATAGTTGTTTGATTATATAAAGCAAATATGTTATAGATAGATTTATTATATATGATCTAGATTGTTGATATGTTGGTCTAATTTTTAAAAAATATGGCTTGAGAGAATTAACGAAGAAAAAATTGGAAGAGAAAATTTCTTATTCCGGCTTTTCAAGAAGAGCAGAGAAGAGCAGGGCAGAGTGGAGTGGAGAACAATAGATTGCAATAAAGTAGAAAAGAATGAAGTACGGTAGAGTATGGAAAAGTAGCATAAAATAGGGCAGAGTGGAGAAGAGCAGAATGGAAAAGAATGGGGGTAGAATAAAATAAAATGGAGCAGAGAAGGTTAATTATTCGCTTATAGTGAATTTCCCCTAACCGATCTAAAATTTTGCGATTTATTAGATGGTGAGATTTACCGGGAAAATCGTCCTAATATGCGTTTAGTTATTGTGGAGCAATAATATAATATAGAAATTATATTTTAGGAGGAAATATTCTTGTTATTTTGATTTATATTATCTTGGTAAATTTATTGTTTATTTATATTTATATATTTAGGATATTATTAAATAATTTTAATTGATTTTGAAATTTTATATTCTTAAAATCGAAATATTTGGAATTTCTTTTTTTTGAGATATTATTTAGGATTTAAATATTATAATTTCTTATTATTTTAAATTTTTAAGATGCTATTATTTTAGATTTTTGAAATTTTGGGGATATAAATTTTCTTGTAATCTGAATGGATTTTAAGAGATTAAAATAAAAGATTATTGATTTGAAATCTAAAAATTAATTTAAATTTTGATGAGATTTTTGGATATAAATATATATAATTGATATCTTTATTTTTGGTTGATTAATATTTTTATTTTTAAAGCTTGGATAAATTTGAAATTATATTTATTTGAAATATTTTAATAAATATATATATATATATAATAATGAAAGAAAAAATAATAATTATATAAAATATTTTTGGAATTTTAATATACATTATTATATAAAATTATATAAAAATAAAATGATATTAATATATTATAGATTTTGAAATTCTAAAAAAGAATATATATATATAAAATGATGAGGAATGATTTATAGAAAAATATTAAATAAAATCTAATTTTATGATTTTTTATTTTTATTTTATTTTTTTTTTTTTTTTTTATTATTCTTATTTTTTTAGAATTAATTATATTTTTTAGATATTTTTAGATATATAATTATTAAGATTATTTTTATTATTTTTCTTTTTAATTTCTTTATAATTATGGAAATAATTATTTTGGACCGATAACTTTTGATTAATAATTGATTATTATTTTATTTAATTATCTTTTCGAATATTTTCTATATCTATTTGATTTTGTAATTATATCTTCTATTTATATTTTTAAATATTATTTTAATTAAGCAAGGAATTTTTAGGAAGATAATCCAATTATATATTCCTTTATTTATTTTTTTATATTATTTTTATAATAGAAAAATTAAATTCGATTTATTTTAAATTCATTTTTTTTTTTATATTTGAAAAATACAATTTAATATATTATAAGTTTTTATAAAATAAATATATTTTATATAACAAATATGGACAAATTTAAATCACTCATGAATATATATATTTTTTTTAATTTATTTTCAAATCATTATATATGGAAATATCAATATCGTAATTATTCCCGAAAGGAGATAAAAATATATGATCAAAGGAAAATGAATTATTAATATTGATCAAATTATATTGATTTCTTTTTTACGAAATTTTATCATTTAATTTTGAATAGAAAATTAAAAATTGACCAATTTCGTATATAAATATATTTTTGGGAAAAATTATTTATATAAATTGATCCAATTGAAATTGAATTTCGGATCTATTATTTTTGATAATTTATAATCTAATTATAATTAGGAAAAAAAGGTAAAAATCATATCTGATTTATAATTGAAAAAAAAAAAAAAATGGTAAATGAATCATAATAATTTGAATAAATTATGATTAATTTATTATAATCTTGAATTTCATAAATTAATTTTGAAAAAACAATAAATTTGAATTAATTATTAATTGATCTAAAATAAGAATTATTCGTAATCGAATTTTATATGAAATAAAATAAATCTATTTCCAATGAAAATAAATCCGTGAAAATTCATCCAATTGAAATCAAATTATATATATATATTCTTTTTTTTTCAATTCATAATTTAAATATATAAAAAAAAATATAAAATCTGGAAAATAATTTAAGAAAAATATCATTAAAATATATTTGGATCCAAATATTTTAATTCATTTTTTTTTTTAAATAATATATATAAAATAATTGCTATTATATATATAAAATAATTGGTAAAAATTAATTAATTTCAATTCAAATTATCTAATTATTAATTTCTAAATATAAGAAAAAAATAAGAAAATAAGAAAACGAGAACAAAGAATAGATGAAATAAAATATCAATATTATATTATTTTCTATAGATTTATTGTATATTTATAAAAATTTGATATATAAATTAAATTATCATAAAATTAAAAATAAATTAGACTACTCCCAAACGCGGAAGTCCTTGTAATTCTTGAATTTTTATCCCAATCTGCATGGCACAAAATCGCAAAAGGGGTCCTTGCAAAAATCCTTGCGATTGATTTTCCCTATTGGCTCCCCGAGAAAATCCGATCAAAAAAATAATGAATTTTATATATTATTTATTTCATTCTGCATGGCACACCGTCATACAGTTGTTTGACTCCCAATATTGAATATTAATTATTCAAAAATACGTATTTCTTACCAAATCCCCATGGCACAGGCTATGTCAATTACGATAAATGGAAGGATCTTATTATAAATATTTTGAATATAATTTTGGCAACCAAATTGCATGGCATACAATGCCTGAAATATGGTATAAATCTAGATATTTTGATTTATAGATATAGCCGATCCGCTGCGAACTCCCAGCTGCGTGACGAAACCATTTTCCCCACAATAACCCAAGATATAACATACAATAATTTCTGCAAATAAAGCATCAAATTCCTCAGCTGCTTCTACCTCGACCAACAAGTCTCTCATAGTAGAACTTCACCCGCCAAATGGGTTTTGTATGACAATTTCCGAACGAGGTCAAAAACGAGGTCAAAACGAGGTCCGAACGAGGTTAGAAAACAATTTTGGAAACCCCCAGCTCCCAAAAATAATGCTGAATACAAGGCCAGAATTTCCAGGATGCAGCTTCTACCACGAGGTCAGCAGCTCCCACGCAGCCCAGTAGCAGTCTAGCAGCAACCTAGTATCAGTCTAAAGTAGCCTAGCAATAATGGAGCAGGAGTCATGGAGCAGCACTCTAGAAGCAGCTATTTACGACAATCTAGCAGCAGTCTAGCAGCAATTAAACCCCAGCCCCGCAACAGTCCAGCAGGCTAGCAGAAGTCCAGCAAGAGTGTAGTAGCAATTTAGGAGCAATGGCGCAGTAATTTGGTCATATATCATAATAATAATCCAACAGTCATTTAGCAGCAGCTCAGCAGCAATTTGGTTCAGCAACTCAACATACATCAAATATAATCCTGCGAAATTGATTTTAAATTAATATTAAAATCAATTTATATAATTAATATAATAATATTTTTATATCATAATTTTTCCCCATAAATAATATTAATGCAAATATCCAAAATGCCAATTAATTTATAAATATAAAAATAAAATATTTTTTCCTAATATAAAATATTGTTTCATAATAACCTCCCCTAAAATCTTTCTCCCAAATATATAAATCCATTTTATCAAAAATGCAACGATTTAAATATTTAGAAATATATCAATATATCATATTATTTTTTATATTATATTTTAATTTATTTTAAAAATATATATTTCATATTTCATTATTTCAATAAATGACAAAAATTATAAATATATATATTTTCAAATATATTCGTATAATTTTATTTAAAGAATAATAATTTATATTTACTAATTTATAATTTTTAAAAAATTCAATATATATATATATATTTTTTTTTTTTTCATTCAAAAAATAATTGTTAATAAAAATATTTTTTTTATTTAAATACTAGGGTTGGTCCGCTGTTTCCAACAGCGTGGGTTTTCGATTGATCGTTTGTAGATAAAAAAATCCTTTTATTATTATTCGAAGGAAATTTAGAAGCTAAACCTTCCATCAATATGGACAAATAGAAAACGCACAACCATGAAGAAAGTAAGAAGATGAAGAAAATCAGAAGAGAGAAGATCAGATAGGAAGAAAATCAGAAGAGAGAAGATCAGATAGGAAGAAAATCAGAAGAGAATAGATGCAGGTGCCCCAAAAGGTAGGAAAGTCACGAAATATTGTTTTTTTCCAATGTTTTACGGTTCCAAAGGGTCGAAAAATAGGCTCGTTAAAATAGCGGATACGGAGACATCTTGGCAAATAAAACATGAAAAGTTGCACGTTGTTATGACGCACGTTGTTATGACGAATTTGGAAGTAAAAAAAATACTAAAATACCTCATGTTCGGACCACTTTTAAAAGTAAAAATGTGAAAAAAAATATACGGCGTTATAGAAGTCAAAAGTATTAAAAATTATTCCCTTCAGAGCCCTTTTAGAAATTAAACCCAACCTACCAACCCACCAACCCACCAACCCAACCCACCAACCCACCAACCCACCAACCACCAACCCAACCCACCAACGAAAAGTTGCACGTTGTTATAACGAATTTAGAAGTAAAAAAATATTAAAATATCTCATGTTCGGACCACTTTTAAAAATAAAAATGTGAAAAAAAAAATACGGCGTTATAGAAGTCAAAAATATTAAAAATTATTCCCTTCGGAGCCCTTTTAGAAATTAAACCCAACCCACCAACCCACCAACCCAA
>BGPT01000007.1:53011-106963 GCA_003297045.1 Symbiodinium sp. clade C Y103
AGAATTCCCCAAAAAGTGGCGGAATTTGGGGATTTCGGACCCTCGCGATTTGCGCGCGGCAGCTCTGGGCTAGGCTTATCGTAATATTAGTAGTAATACTATAAAATCTTCATTCTACTTATAATTCCATAAATAAATCTAAAATTTAGATCTAAGAAATTTATTATCAAATTTACAATATATATTGGTACGTCGCTAATATTAATGGTAAGAATTTACCAATTATTTAGATAATTTTATCGTCACACTAGTACAAATCTAGCGCTAAGCTATAAGAAAGTAATTTCACTGCATATATATAAGATTCCGCCTTCTATTAAAATCATTTAAAATCTAAAAATAATTAAATATATCATTACCCAAATATTTATGCCCTTCGGATTTAAAACTTCCTTATAGGCATTTTAGAGCCGATCTCATATATCACATATTCATGATATATTAATATATTCTGAAATATTTTGATATTAAACTATATTAAAAGATTTTTTGCATGCAAAAATGCTTGCTGGGGGCTTTGCCTCTCCCAGAAGCGGTGGGGCATCACGAGTTCACAAGCAGCTAGTCGCAGCCGTAGCTCATTCAGCACGCTGCAATGCTGCTTGGTGATCATCCTGTGAGAGCCAGTCGATGAACCTCCAGTTGTACGCAACAGCAACGTGGGATCCAGCAGAATAGTTGATTACCATTAATGGTTGATTAATATTATTCAGAATAGCGGAATAAGCCATCATTGTTTATAATCTCCATCGTTGATTAGCATTGATAGATCTGAATCACAAATATTGCTAGTCCACACAGACCACGAGGTTTGCCCAAGCCCATTACACTACATTATCAGAAAGGTTCTAGACTCTAGACCTGGAACAAAACAAAACGCTAGTGGGGTTTACATGAGGGTTTAAGCTTCACGATTTAGGCTTTAGTCTTTAGGGTTGCCCATGATGATGATGATGATGATGATGATGATGATGATGATGATGATGATGATGATGATGATGATGATGATGATGATGATGATTGTGAATCATCATCATCATCATCATCATCATCATCATCATCATCATCATAATCATCATCATCGTTCAAACGCTTATTGAGAGTCTGGACAAACCTGAGGGTCTTGCCGTCGTACTACTACTACTACTACTACTGCTGCTGCTACTACTGCTACTACTGCTACTACTGCTGCTGCTGCTACTACTACTCCTCCTCCTACTACCACTACTACTACTACTACTACTACTACTACTGCTACTACTGCTACTACTGCTGCTGCTGCTACTACTTTTGATGATGCACGTATCAATAATGATAAATCCCTATGGCTATAGCGGTAGAACCAAATTACCATTGGGATGATCATTGGGAGAAGAAAATTCCACCATGTCATGTTTACATGAGCAAAATACAAATACAAAGGCATACGGCATATGCGTATATATAAACATATATATATATGTATAATATGTATATATATATATATAAACATAAACGTATAATCACTACAATGGGATATACGAATAGTAAACCAGCCCCAATTCATCCCAATTCTCAACCTTGGGGAACGGCGTAAGTCATCCCGTTTCGGGCTACACGCCCCATTCGCAAGGTGAGGCCGGTCAGTTATAAGTTGGTTTACAACCCCATTGACTATAGCTATATTCCTCATAAACATCAGTTAACCAAGTTATAAGTCCACTTAGCTATCATAAATCAGCTATCCCATCAAATCCCTAGTTTTTGTTGGTGAAATCATCATTTTCCTACAAGTCCCAATGACGGAGGCCTCACCTTGTACAGAATATCCGTGGCTGTTGACTCTGATCTTGAAACATCACCCAATCTGCAAACTGGATCGGCTCGACAAGAAGTCGAGACCGTCGCCTCTGGTTATTTAACGCTTTGCAAATTTGGTCTCCATCACCATTTCAAGTTCGGTAAATCATCCCTTTTATATCTTTTATCATCTAGAACTGGACCATTTTCATCAACTGGACCATTTTCCATAGCTATATCAAATCACCAAGGGGTAACATTTTAGACTATTTGCCACCCCCATGCATGATGATTCTGATGGTCCCTAGCGTGATGTCAAGAAGCTCGTCCACATCAATCTTGTAGTTGTGGTTCTTGTCCTTCGGCCGCAAATCAGGGGATTCTGGGACTCTCATTCTGCGAATCATATGAGTAATTCGATGACATAACGTGGGAAAAGCAATGAAAGGATCCAAGCATTTTGGTTTGTACCCCGTTCGTTGGGAAGATTCGGGATGACGGCCATGATGATGACGATGATGACGTGATGATGATGATGATGATGATGATGATGATGATGATGATGATGGTGATGCAAAATGACCCCAGTTGACTAGTGGGATGGTCTATGGCCTAGGGTATACCACACCAATATGTTAAACTGGTAAACCATGGTAAACCATCAATCCATCACAATAAACGCAGGTCACTATAACCGCCAATTCTTGGTGAACATATGGGTGTGTCTGAAAACGACGGATTCTGGTACCAGCCCAAAATTGCAATCCAATGGGGGAAAATGGTGATACATCACGGGATTTTGAGAAATTTCCCCTGAAATCTTGCAGCTGCGGCACCGTTGCTTTGATGATGGAATCAATCCTCAAGATTTGCGGATGTTGAAGAGAAGCAATGAGCAGGACACGCCGATCTTTGGGAGTAAAACATATTGTTTCCAGATTTTTCTGCCCCACCAATCCATTGACTCAACGTTCCATGTGAGTTCACCAATGGCCATAGGCCCCATCATGGATAACCTGGATGATCGCACACGACGATTTTGATCGCTTCTTCATCGTGAGCCATACACAAAGATATGGGGAAGAAGACAGCATTCCATCCAAAGGACAATCCGATAGTGACTGGGAACACAACAGTATCCAATCGTACTGGTTGAGAACACAATTTTCGGCTACTGGTAGACAATGTGTCTTTCTATAACCAGTTATAACCTGTAAATGAACTTTCCAATGGTTTCGCAAATCTTCGCAACTCATTTTCTGAATCAAAACATGGCCATCGCAAACTGGTCATGCTGTATTCCTTGCTCATGTCTCACCTTCCGCTGAGTGTCTCATCGTCTCTGATTCCAACTTTCTTCCTTAGAGGCAGGATACTGGACAAAATTGCCAAACCGGGGCAAAGCGAGGCCACCAACATGAAAGTTGGCAGCCCTATGGAAAAGGCAGCTGGGAACCAGAGTTTAGCACCACTTCGGCTGAATGAAATCATTTCCCATCTAAACATCTTTGGCGCCCCGGTCTGTCTCAACATATGCAAAACGAATTAGATACTATCCAACCCAACAGAAAAAACATCTGAGTGATCTATATACTCTAAGCATTAATTGTTGCTAAATAATATATACTGTAACACTTCTGATGTCAATGGTTGTATCATGTCATATCCTGACGATCAAACTAAATAAGTTCTATCTGCGTTGATTAATGATAATTACGTTGATTTGTTGTCTATTTCTTTATTGATCACATCCCAGCGATGGTGCCATGGTCACTTCTTGGCTGATCTTCTCTGAGCTTCTCAACCACTTACCCGGTCCAAGCGGCAAAATCTCTACGAAGCGACCGATGGATAAGGCATCGTCCATGTCTTTTGCTGCATGGAACCTGGTAGGCAACGCACATGGGAATGAAGCGGATGAAACAAGCGGAACAATGATTAGACCATCCCACGGCATTTCAGCAACAGAGTAGTGGGACTGCGTGGGATATGTTATCGGTAACTAAGATCATTGGGCTACAGCTATGGGATACAAACAGCATGCTGCCACCATGATGTGGGTTTACACTTGAAAAGAACACGGCAGAATGGAACCACGGCTGAATCGCTTGTAGTGTTTGGTCGACATTTTCCTATCCAGGTTGTGGGAACCAACAGCCACAGACAAACGCTTCGAATTGGAGTCAGCATCCAAAGTTATCCAAAGTTACCCTCTGGTAAACTAACATAGCTATGGAAAATCACCATTTTTAATGGGAAAATCCACTATAGATGGCCATTTTCAATAGCTATGTTAGTTCACCAGAGGGTATATATCGTGTCCATCAAGCATTGACAATATATCATGCATAGTACGATTCTCAACAGCTGGAAATTTTTCGGGCGAGCCGAGGATCGCTTGGAACATCCTAGAAGTTTGTGAACCCTTCGGCTGAGGTGGCCACATCTCCCTCAGCTTGCTTGTATCGCCTGGTGAGCAGGGGGCCATAATGTTAACATTCGGATGGCCTTCGATCTGTATTCGCTTCCGAGCAGTGTCCAGCAGAGCACCTCTTCACACTGACACTCTCCAAATCACACAAGCCATTTAAATGCCCATCTGTGCGGATTTTTCCATGAACAGTTTCCATTTTTCCATGTTTTTTTCCCATACTTTCCCAACCGAATGAATGCTTCGCTAGCTTCGATTTGCTCAGACTCCAGCCATGGATCGGCTCGCGAGACGGATCCTGGAGCCGGAGGGGGCTGAAAAACTTCTTGGAATCCAGGTTTTTGATGTTTTTGATGGCTCTGATGGGATCTTAATGGATGTGGATCTGAATCTTAGTGGATCTCAATGATTTTGAAATGGATATTTGATATTTCATGGGATCTTGCAGGAAATTCATAGCTACCAGAAATCTTAACATATGTTTTTGATTGTTTTTGCATACTTTTGGTCCCCCAAAAAAAACAGTGCGAAACGGCAAGCAGCTCTGCTGGCCTTGAGACCCATACGAATGCAGTAGTCTGAGAACTCCTTGAAGAGAATACAGCCTCAGCCAAGTCATGAAGGCTTCCGAGCTTTTCGAGCAGTTATGGGGGTACCCCCAAATCATCCAGTCATGGATGAGCATGACTGAGTATCTTTTAGGACTGAACCCATGGTGACTTGGGGATCCCCATTTCAAGAACCCCCCCAATATTATAATATGCTACTCATATCATTGAACCAACATTACAGCCTGGAAAACTGATCAAGTACGAAACCAGCCATATCCAATCCAGCTGGCCTACTTTGTACCATGCTGGAATTGAACTTGCTAATCCCTAACAATACCCTTCAGAAGCCATGGTTTCGTAAGGGATTCACACATATTTTCGACCATGGAGTGGTGGATGGCATACTCCGTCTCCCGAGCTTCTAACCACCTTGATCTTCGTCGATCCTTGGTCTCCAAACAATGCAAAACGCAGGACAACTTGGTTGGAACCACTGGAATTGTATTCAAAAGAAACTGGAAACCACAGATGGAGAGGTCATTTTGCGCAGTGAACTTTTGGAGTACCACAGAACCACCATGTTTGTTGGTTGCAACTCGCATATCTTCTTGTTCTCAACCACTCTCAACCGTTTCTCCTAGCCAACTCATTTTATGAATACATACCCTTATAATCTGCTTGGTTCGATTCCTATCATCTTTTTTCCCTCTCGTTTCCGCATGTTTCCGCTGACAAGTCGAAACTTCTTCAGAATTCCAGCCGCACACAAATCATGATGAAACATGACTCTGAAATGATCTGAAATGCACAGGTGACATGATCCAAACAAACCCCAATGCTACCAGAAGTCTCATTGAAGAGGGAGTAGCCAGGCATGATCATTGGACCACAACGATCCTGCATCCTCGGCAACCCATGACATCGAGATAACCATGGTCAAGTTACATGGGAGCAAAATGGAAGTCCTCCATTCCACGCAAGGGGAATCTTTTCAATGGCTACTTTTCGATCCCACCCCCCATGTCAAATACCCCAAGAAGGGACCTGAAGATGAACATTTCGATCAAGATCTGCTAAAACATGCTGGCTGGTGCTTTCATTTCCATCCAAACAGAAGATCTGATGACCCCCAGTTGCTTTTGATACCTTTTTAACACAGATTGGGTCTGCAGCAACTGTTGTGGACTTGAAAAGGCAAAGAAGAACTACCAGACTGGCCTATCAGAATGAATGCTTGTCAGAAGAAAATGGTGAGTGACCCCTTCCCACAAACATCTTAAATCCCTCCAAACAAAACCCCGGTTTTCCGTTTTCTTGTAATAATTGATGTTTGATGGGCACATTTAAATCAAATGTTACTAAAACATGATTGCACTAACACAAATCCCACACATGACATGTAGGATTTGTACAATATGGTTTGGAGAATCATTCCCATATTAAGTCCTCCCGAAACTGGATGGAGCCAAGGTACATCTCGTCAGTCACCTACACAGCCATGCCGAAGGGTCGGGCAGGTGGATCTCATGTTGGGTATTACATATACAATGTATATATGTCATATGTATACATATTGTATGAATAAACAAGAGTCTGTTATACATATATAAATATGAACTTATATACATAATATTATAATATATATATACATATATACATACACAAATATATACAATATATACAATATATACAATATACACAATATATACAATATATACAATATAAATATATGTACATATACTATATCACATGTAAATACATTTGTCGCAAGTCTCCTATCCTTTCCAAGCTCAAAATGCCTATCAATGGCTCAGCTGTGGAGCCGCACACATGCGCCCATTCCTCTCAGCCACAGCCAGTGGGTGTGTCTAAAAAAATAAGGTCCCACCAGATTTGCTATCTTAGGTCTGTTCAAAAATGTGGGATACCCTGAAATGGCAGGTTTACTGCTAGAAATTTCTGGGCTTACCGAACGATTTTGGGGTACTCGATATCCTATCTTCCGACAAACTGAAACAGCCGGGAGGGCCTTGATTCCCACCTTTTCGGCTTTGCCGGAGGCGATGAATTCGGCAAACTCCTGCAACGCAGCGATGGATGCGATTATCCAAAGATGTGGAAGTCCTAATGAAGCGCAAACAATGAAGTTGCAACCACATCAAAATGTAGCAACTGTTGTACTTACTAGTTACTGAAAAAATGTCAACTGTCAAAACAATGAAGTTATAATCCCATGCATATACATATATATTTATATATACCAGAATGTAGTCAGTGGTCCAAGCAGTGTCTGGCTCGTTCTTGTGGGGACCCTTCAGCTGCACTGCATGATATCGCCTTGCAGTCAATGCGACGATCTTCATCTGCATCTGCCATTTCTTGAAAGATCAAATACCTTGATGTCTGTTGCGCGGAAATATGGATGCATATATAATTAGCTCTAGTGATTTTAGTGAGGATGAGGGAATCAGAGGATCCTCTCCTGGTAGAATTCCACGTGAGGAAGGGAACCAATACGACCCATGCTGCATGCTGGATAGCTCACTTTATCTCCGGACCAGTGAACATCAAGAACACGCTTATCGAGCAGCCAAGAGAGATGTCAAGAGGATTCTGTGAGTACTATTGACTCAATACATCTCAATACCCTCCAGCAATCAAACGTGGCAATTGAAAATCCACCAGACATTTACAGTATAGATCATTTTCCCATTAAAACCTCCATACATAGAGGATTTCGCATTGCGGCGTTTGACTACCGGATGGTAGTCCTTTTGGTAGCCGAGGCGCATTTCGAAGAACTCATGAAGATACTGGATCCTCAAGAAAGGGCTGAAGGTTTGTCAATATTTGACCACTGAGGGGCTTCCACATCTACTGGTTGTGGTTGAGCCACAGATCTCTCGACTATTGGTCATCGGGGATCATCGTCTCGTTGTTCGGATGGAAATCAACCATATTTCAAACACCAGCTGGAAAGGGGTTATATTTATTTCTGCAGGTATCCACATTCTGGATATATATATATATATATACACGTATACCACATATACGTGATAACAATACCAATGATACTGCCAATAACAATGTATATACAATGTATATACAATCACAATCAACCATGTATATATATATATATACACATACAAATACTTGTATAACCGTGTATATACATATATCTATAATTATACGTCGTCACCATCATCACCATCATCACCATCATCACCATCACATCATCCTATTCACATCATCCTATTCACATCATCCTATTCACATCATCCTATTCACATCATCCTATTCACATCATCCTATTCACATCATCATCATCATCATCATCATCATCATCATCATCATCATCATCACCATCCTATTCATATATAAACAATATTATGGATGATACACCCACATTTTTGTTGGTTGTCCCCACATCATTACTGGTTTGATCCCCCCTTCATTGTTGCTTGTATCCCTAGAATCTGTGTCAATCATTGCCTATCCTAGTTCACGGTGAAACCATCATGTGTTGCAGGTGGCTATGAAAGCGATCCATTCATGCGAAAAGTGCTTGAAGGGACAGGAAATGCCATCTTCGGGTTGTGAACACCTTGGTTTCCTGAACCCATACCACCTTCAACTCTTCAAGATCCTTCAACCCTTTTGACCAAGCTTCAACCTGCGGAACTGCTCACCTGGTTTCACATAGTCTTTCAAATGCTTGCGGAACCTCGGAGATGTTTGAAAGTCACCGGCCCGCTAGCCCCAAGAAGAAATCTGTGAATTCTTGATGCATGGAATGGCAAGGAGTAAAAGAATTACAGTGTCTCAACATCAAATGATGTGAGGGAACACGGGAACACTTGACATGACACCCATGTCATTTCAACATATTTTAACCACCAAATTCCCAAGCTGCTGTTTCTCCCGCATGGAACAATGATGGCAAATGATGGAGCAAATGATGGAGCAAATGATGGAGCAAATGATGGAGCATGGTGGAAAATGATGGAAAACAACACATTTTCCAACTCCAACCCAGTGAAGTCAGCGACTTTTTCCAAATCCAAAGCCGTGCCCAGCACGGCTGAGTTGCCCACGCTTGATCATCATTGCGAGCTGGACGTCCTCATGACAGGTTTTTGCTGCGATGGAAGGGATTAGGACCTGGATTTTGCCATCAAACCATGGATTTTCCAACCAAAAATGCGAAATTCACCACAGCACACAGCAAATGTGAACCATCAAACAATGTTATCTAAACTAAACATCAAAACTAACAGACATATTGAGCTACAAAACGAACATCTGGGTGGTCAAATTTCTTGGGGGCAGCATTCTGCACAATGGTCGTGTTTTGACCCACACCCATATTGTACATTATTGTAGAGTAAACCAAAGTACACATGAATGTATAATGCATGCAAATGACAATGAACTGAAAGCAGCTATATCATACTATATTAGCCGTGCCACTTCGGTGTGTCTGAATCACTGAACATGGGGTGTACCCCGCAATTTATGGCCAGTTAATGCGGAAAGTTATGATCAACCATTTTTATTTGGGGGGGCTGGGGTTCCTCCAACATTTTTATTGGTTGCCACACAACAAATCCACTTACACACATCAATCATGAGATACTACACAGCAATACACAGCAATCCCCTCGAACCCCGTCCCATGTTCGTCGCCGAGTTTCGACCAGTAGCAGCCAAGAAGGCCCGGATGATGGCCGGTTTCGCCTGGGGCACAATCACCGGTCATCTGGCAATGTTGGCAATGGACAATTCACTTTGGGGATTTCCACAGGGATTCCAGACAACTGATAAAACCATTTCAAGCAAAATCTTGGGATCCAGGAGGTGATTGGCAGAAAATCACCCAAATTTCCATGATTTTGTGCTTTTGCACTTATTGAAAGTGGGGATGTTCATGTCCCACGGCAGCCCAAGGCCATGTTTGACCATCTTTGATGGTAGCAAGTATGCCACTTGCTTTGCAGAAAGCCACAGAGCAAAGTGAATCATGTTGCAGTTGAACAGTTGGGGTTGTCTGAAAATAGGGCACCCTGAAATCCACCCTTTTCACATACCCTCCGGTGTCATCAAACGTGGCTAGCTGGGAAATCCCCGAACTCAATGGAGGTTTTCATGGGAAAATGCCCTACAAATGGTGGATTTTCAATTGCCATGTTTGATTACCACAAGGTACACCCAGTTCATGGTGAATGAGATGAATATGATAAACTCAAGCTTGGTGCCAAGGGTCGTTGAACAGGGCAACGCAGCCCATGACCTCTGGAAGCGCCTGTCAGCGGTTGGACGCTTCGGCTATTCCTCTGAATGTTTGCGTATGTCAAAGTGGGTCTATCCAAAGTGTTTCTCCCCTAAACCCAATGGTTGAAAACTGTTCACTCACAACTCAAGTTCCGTATATTTCCATATATTTCACCATTGAACATGACAACTTGGGGCTAGAAAATCCCTGAAAAATCGGACGAAGCCACGACACAGCCACAACCGGGCCTTATCAATTTCGGCCAGGCTCAGTACTCCATTGTGATTGATATCCTCGGATGAAGAAAATGGAGCTTCGAACTCTGGGCTGCAAAAACAATGGGTAGACGGTAAACCTTAAAACTGGGGCGGAGATATACAATATTCTTCCAATAATTTGTGTATTCTCCCTGAAATGGCACATGTGTATATATATATATTATATAATATTATATATATATATAACATTATATATATATAATATTATATATACTAGTATATATAACATTATATATATATATACATGTATACATATCAAACCAACGCAATAGGGAGAATCATTCTACAAATAATCGCTCTACAGTACAAATAAAGTGAACCTCTTGATGGTTGAGCCATCCGATCTCTTCAACTCGGGATCATCCCAGGCAAGATGGTCCCAGTTTCAATGAGCTTGAAAAGTTCCTCCCTCTCAGCCTCCTCCTGGACATGGCAGTTGGGACTTCACCCCATCAAGAGATTGTTTGATGCTACGACTGGCGAGCTCTCGCATCATGTCTGAACTCTTCCAACTTTATCACATACACTTGGTGTGCAAATCATGTCCTTCCAAACATGCATCTGCAGTTCTTTTTTTTGGGTGAGGGACAGGCAAGTCTAAGTCAGAACCAAGGGCCCCGGGCAAAAATGTACTTGAAACGACAATGCTTCCACATGCACACGTACCCAAACATTGGATGGTTTGCTAAAAATGTCCCGGGTACATAATGACGGTGTGTTTTTTTTTTTTGCGTGCTGACGAAACACATGGAATACTGCAGTTTTCTGCCTCATGTCTTTGTTTCAGATGTTTCCAGAATGACTTTGCACTGCAAAAGGCACACCCAGATCGCTAATATACACAGCGTGGCAGCGTGTACTAAATATGAGAACATCAGATGTTGTGATGGGAATGATAGCAAACAGTCGGCAACCAATTAGGGCATCTGGCGTGCTCAGAATGAGAGTCCCAAGGTCATAAACGGGTATATCTGAAAATATCGTTCCCCTCAATCCACCGGTCCAAAGCCCAGATTTTGGCCCATACCCATTTTGAGATATTTACCCTGCCAGACCGACAGCTGGTCCTCGGGTGTCTTCCCATACTTCAACTTTCCCTGCGAGCAAAAGACATGGATCAGGCAGGTGTCTGAGACGTCATTTCATGACGAACAGATTCACATGCTATACCCTCAAAGAGTGCGAATTGGGGCATTTCCTGAATGCCACAAACTGGTCAAATGGCTATGTCACAGAACTTTTGTACCAATCCAGTGCGCTGTTTCACACATTTTCGTCAGCATACTTTTTTGGGTTGGGCTTGTTCCACAATTGGGGCACCCTCTGATAAACTTGCAGATCTATGGAAAATCACCATCTTTCAGGTAGAGCTATAAACAGACAATTTTCCATAGTTATGTTAGTGTACCAAAGGGCATACCCAATCACTTCATTCATCATTTTCCACATTCGAACAGCCATCAATTGAAGGGACCCTCCCCCTGCACCATTTTTTTGTGGGACCAAGCATCTTTTTGACCCAGGGCTGCTCTGGGTTCAAAATCACTTATCTTGATCTGTACATCCTATTTTCCTGGGGTTAAAATCCATATTTTGGGCGAACGCTCTCCCCCTTCACTTGACCCGTTTCCACCATCGGCAGCGCGATAGCGCCTGCATCTTATCCACCTCCGGACGTCCAAGGGCCACCCAGCGTGCGGCACCAGTTGCACCTGACTTGGGCCCCGAAACGGCGGCTGAACCAACAGGGCCGGTGGACTGAGATGGTTTCATCATCATTTCATGGGAATATCATTGGGATTTAATGGGATAATGAAGGGACAATGATGGGAATATGACCATGATAGGGATATTAATGGAATCTGAATGGGGATAAGCATTAGGATGTACCCTCTGGTGTCATCAAACGTGGCACTGGAAACTCCCCAAACTAAACGTACGTGTTGATGGGAAATTATTTATGCCAACAATAACCCCCAACAAGTTATACCATTACATCATGTGATCAACCCAATATCGTAAACCATCCCCAAGTTTGAGGTTTCTGAAATTGGGTATACCTCAAACTGACTGGGATGATGTAGAATATTGAGCCACTAACAAGAGCCAATGAGGTCATTACAATTCATCCAATTTTTGGACAAAACTCAAAGCACCATGGCCTTTTGTGGCAACCTGGGTGAACCACTGGGAAATCTCTTTCAAAACCATGGTCAAAAACCCATGTAACTACAGTATGAACGGAATACAGGATAAACCGATTTCGGGAACTTCTGAACCACGAAAAAAAAACCACGGAACCATCATTGACCCAGTCTTTTTAGACGGGTATTTTTTCTGGCAGTTTTGTCCACCCGCAACCCACATCCACGCAATTTGCGCAGCTTCGGAACCCGTATTCTCAGGATTCTCGGTAGCCTTCCATGCGCCAGTGTCCTGCCAATCAGAGCAAGGGGATGAACAGGAAGTGCCCAAGTCTCACACGGACACGTGTACATGTGTAAAATAGATATGTCTGTGCATATGCAATGTATCATATCTATATTATATATCAAATTACTTAATTCATATACATGAAAGTGCATACAAAATATATTCATATATTCTGCACGTGCGTGTAAATGTCCATACATGTATGTATATATACATGTAATTATGCATATATTCAAATTGTAGTAACCAGCCAAAAATAGAAAAATCGTTCACTAACATTCAGATTAATATTGTAGAATCACTAACATCTATCTTAGTTTGTTATGGTTTATCAACATTTTCACTCACATTCACCAACATCCATTGTAGCAACCCCAAATTGAGATAGAAAAGTAACATCATTAATTGATTCTAAACATAGTGATAAGTCACTATTCTATCAAAACATGATATTCCCCAATATCTAAAGGGTAGTACAATCCCCGAACCAATCATCAAACATCTCCGTTCTATCCACTTAAGTCCATCCTTAGATGTTCACATTTATTTTCAATCCTATTAACTATAATCAGCCAACCATCATTTCTCAACTCTCTATCTCCCAACGTTTGATCCTTAAACCCCCCCTATGGATGGTGGTGAAGTGACGAAAAATCCCCACAACATCAACCGCCAGGATCCGCTGGGTCCTTGTGGACCGTGTTGCGGCAGTTGATCCTCTTCACCCACAGGGCGATATATTTGCCATCCTACCAGGCATCTGGGATTTCACCCGGCCAATTGGAGATAGAAAGCAGCAAAAAACGTAGATTTCACAAGCAAACAGGTGGATTTTTTCATGAGTTTTAATGGAGTTTACCAGCAACATGTGGATTTAAAAAGAGTTGACCAGTAAAACATAGAATTTTTGACCTGCAAACATGGAGTATCTACAACCCAAAGTAGGGATTCTTAACTTTCATCACCAAGATGTGACTATGTAATATTATATCTTACATACATACATACTGTATATGTATATATATGTATATATATACATATATACATATATATATATACATATATATATATATACGTATATATATATATATATATGACCTCAAAAATAGGATTTACCCGCAACGTATGGCAATCAAATCACGGGAACAGGATTATTGAACCCAGATTCAGCAGCTATAGCTGCTCTATGCCCTATTTTTGGACAAACAAACATGGCCCTCTGGTAATTCGACAGTTTGCTATTGAAAATGAACCATTTACTGCATAGTTGGTTTAGGGGTGATTTTCTATAGCAAACTCCTACAAGTAGTTTACCAGAGGGTAAACCATGGGAAGCAACATGAACTGATTCAGTGGCTTGACCTGATCCTGTGCTCTGTTCCCATCATTTGACTGAAGGTTATAAGCCAAATTCCCAAGATCAGAATGGCACCCGAAAACTGTGCTAGGAAACATGTCAGATATGTCAGATAGGAATGCCAGATGAAATGCCAGAAATAATGTAAGAGCAGTTTGTAAGGGGGGATGCGAGATAGAATACCCCACGAAATGCCGGATGAAGTGCCAGAAAGAGTGTCAACTAAAATGTTGGAGTTGATATGTCAGATGAAATGGCAGACCATCCCACTGACGCCCGCACCGACCGAGGTAACCCCTGTGCGCCTCGTTCTTCTCCACGCCACGGACCTTCACAAGCGCTGGATTTCGAACGCCAAAGGACCTCAGCAAACGATTTCGGGCTGGACAAAAAAGGGGAATGCTGTGGGTAGAACATGGTAGAAGCTTTTTTTGAAGCATGGGCCAGGAGAACCACAATCCATCTATATACATCTATATATCTATAGAGATATACCAATCAAATGGGATCCAATTGGATTTCTAAATCTTTCACTAATCATCTACCAATTGGATCCTCTGCAGTCGGATGTCATCCAACTGATATTTTGGGCACTGCTCAACGGTGATTTGACCATGCATCTTTTAGCGACCCATGGCTGGTCAGTCTCAACCCGCAATTTTTTTTTCCGCCATCAGCCAGCATCACTTGGAAGTTCATGAAAGGTTCTCCTCCAAAAAAGAACGAGGCTCCCGCGTAATCAAGCACTTCCTCGCAACTCGAGCTGTCTGTGGGGATGTGGGAAAACATGGGAAACCAATCATGTTCAGGGTTTACTTTCACATAGATGCATAGAATTCCTCAACCTGTTTCAAAATACTTCGATTGAGTGTCTTGGGCATGCGCGGGTTGGCTATGAGTCAAAACCCTCTCACTTTCTCACTTTCTGCGGAAGCACACGCTCTGAGAACGGAGACGTGTGCTCGTGAGTCAAAACCCTGGTACCTTCTGTTCACACCAAAATAGCTGGGATTTATGGATGTTCATCCCATGCAAATGGATAATTTCATGGTTTTGAATGGAAAAATTACACATCCCCAGTTGCTGGACATCGTCCAGCTGAGCTCTAGGGAGTCGCACAGGGTTACAGGACGACCGACTGTTGCTGGTATTTTTGCTTAAATCATCTTGAATCATCATGTTTTGAGTGATTGGAAAATCATCTCAAATCACCATAATTTTTGATGATTCCATAGGTTCTCACCAGGTTCTCACCAATATTTGGTGCTCCCAAGCATCATTCCATTGTACTGCTCTCGCTTGCCCTTGAGGCCATCGAGATGCACCCAACTGACGCCAACGTGGAATTTACCTCGGTGCTAGGCGCGGCAACGAAAAATGGTCGTTGTTGTGCAAAAAGTGGGATGGAGGTTTCCGTTAGGTCATGGGGGTTAATCTGGTTTAATCTGGTTTAATACGGTTTAATGGGATTTCATGGTGACTTCTGGTTATTGAATGGTGGCTTAATGGTGATTTATGGGAAACCCCCCAAAATAGCCTCTGGCAAATTAACAGTTTCACCCTGAACATCAGCAATTTCTAGTGGAAACTCATCTTCCAACCCCTATCTGGCAGGGTCTATGTTCATTTACCAGATGGGAAGGGGTTTCAATACTATTTTTTCATCCATGACTTGGATGATTTGGGGGTAGCCACATGACTCAGGAAACCACCATCTATCCATGTTGATGGGACATTCATGGGATTTAATGGGATATAACATCCAGGTTTGTCTGAAAATGGTGTATACCAAACAAAAGGTCATTTGAAAGGCGAAAATGGTGACAATCCATTGATAAATGGGGGTCGCCTATTTTCGGACAAACCCTTGTGTGATTTCTACTGTAACCATCCTGGGCTACCTCTTAACCCGCTGGGATACTGATTCGGTGATCCAGCTGCCCCAGCTGCTCATCCCATTGGATTCCCCAGTTCCTGGAGCAAGCCACCTTCATCCAAGCGATGATCTAACTGCAGGGCCTAACACAGAGGGATGACGCTGAAAAGTTTCTAGCACAGCTATCTGACAGGAGACGATCTACTGATACCTACTGGTCATCACTCGAACATCTGCTATTTGCAAATGATGGATCCATGGTTTGAACATATTATAACATATCTTACTATATTTTACCATATTTTACCTATTGAATTCGAAGAATTTCGGATTTGTTCGGCAGCCTCGTCTCCCTCGTCTGGTGGACGACAAGTTTCTCCACCCTCTTCACCCTGGCTGCTACACCCCAGGAGTTGGGATGTCTCAGTGGCAGGATACTGCACCAGCGAATTTTATGATACTTCATGGGCATTTTCACATATTTTTCACCATTGATGTATATATTAGAACGTGATAAACTGCTTCAAGAACAGCTGGTTGGGAACTGACACGATCAACCAGCTTCCGGATGTCTTCCCATGCAGCTGAAATCTCCCTTCGTTGCAAACTTATCCTCTGGTAATCAAACATGGCAATGAAGAATCATTCATTGATAGTTCATAGTTTCCCAGCTATAAACCTTCATTTAGAGGGGATTTTGACTTGCTATGTTTGAACTGTTTGACTACCGGAGGCTATTTAGTCTTTGTACCACCCACATGCACCAACATCCACCCAGCCTCCCAGCCCTCCGCATCTTCTTCGTCTCCGAGACATTCTTCGCCCTCCTCATCGGCTGCCATCACCTCCTTGTGAAGCAAAGGTGGCTACCACTGGTCTGTGACTGAAAGGCGAGACTCGCGGTTCTTTTTTGTAGCGGCCCCACCATGGTAGGCTGAAGAGAATCAGAACAAACATGAAAAAACATGGCTGCTGCAATGACACACTTTGGCAGCAGTGTATTTTCGTTGCGGTTGACTTAGCTGACTAAGGTGTGGATTGAGAGAAACTACGGATGAACAATTGATGCTCTTGCTGAACCGTGAAACCATCCTATTGCAGTAACCAATAACCAATGGAAGCAAGTCTCCGGCAAAGTGTTGGAGCTGCTGAATACTCAAGAACAACTGACATCTTTTAATCATGTATATAGCTTCTTGCTGTTTCGGTTTGCAATTTCTTGACTCCACTTTTTTTTGGCTTCGAACATATCACCAGAAATGGGTGGGTATGAACCATCGCAGATTTGGGGTTTATGCCGTTGGATTTCCAGGGTCACAGGATGTCATGGGAGCTCAAAGTCGTCCTCCATCGCCGCATCCTTCTCTTCCTCTGCCATTGCTCCGCGGTCGAAACTGAACAGCTATGCTGAATCCAGATCTCGACACGCGCTCAACCCCTGCAGCCATGATTCGTTGAGGCAATACAGTTGCGGTCCATCACAAAGACTATGATTGCTTGGTGCAGCGAAACATTGCGAGAACATGATGTGTTGTCACATGATCTAAGTGTATCTGCAAGCGCTCAATAGCTTTGGTTGAAACTTCCTAAAACTAAACTTCTGAATGGTAGAGTCTTGGAAACCCTTCCAAACAAAAACATGGAAACTGAAATCATCGTAGACTTGCCATGCATTGCTTTGTCCAGTCATCTAGTCTGGAGCAGTACTGTCACAAGATTCACTAGCAATCTCTCAATCGCCCTGTGCTCTTTTTCCTGCTTGGTACGCTCAGCATCCAAGCGCTGAAAATTGGAATCACCTACCTAGCTCTTGACAGCAAGACTTCATGAGAATAATATTTTTCAAACAGCATGCTCATTCCGCCCTGTTCTTGTTCTCTATACTAACCATACTACATGTTGTTTAAATGCACAAACTCTTTGCCAAATTCAAATTGAAACCACTCAAATACCTCAGAAACAAGATACTCGTCTCAGCAGTCGACACAAAACTGCCTTGACTGCCCTCGACTAGACACGCCAAAGTCGATCTAATCCGATAATAGGGACTATTTGCAACTGAAGTGATCAAACCAAAGTTTTTGACACTCGTTTCACTAGACACAAAGGCACATTTGGTTTCTTCTTACGGCAATAAGATGACATCCCATGAGATGGTTTGACAGGATCTGCTTGGCTCAACGACAGCTTGCTGTTGCGACCATGAAGCAATGCCAGGAGTGGTGTTCGGATCAGATTGGTCCTCGACCTTGTGCAATTCTGTATGGATATTCAAACCATCCGAGCTCGTAACTAACAGCATGTCTTGATCCCATTCCGACGCTCAAAGTCAGGAATATTCCATAAAATTGGCGGACAACCAATGCGAAAATAACCTTGGACTCAGTAACCTTCAGCAACTTGAGGCTTGTGAGATCTTGTGAGATCTTCTGGATTTGAGAAGCATTCATTGTCAATTGCATGACGAACACGTCGCCTGCGAGTTCCGAACGCTCCCCCGCAGGCACGACTATGCACGACTTGCCATGGAAAACTCTTCAGGTGTTTTTGATCACCTCAGCTGATCTGCAGTGATGGACGTGGCAGCACCTTGAATTTCATGGCAAACATCCGAAATATCATCAAACCATAAAGCATTGTGAAGCCTTGAGTTGGCATATTTCTATTCATAATTCATCATTCATAAGTAATTTTCATTCAGACCTATACTATAATCTTTAGTTTGACTTTGAATGGCTTTCACGCATCCCCGGGGTCTGCAGCCGTGACGCGGCTAAGATAGCTTCCTTAGTCGAGGATTGATTGGGAAAGGGAATGTCAACAGAGTCAACACTCTTGCCTTGCAATAAAACTGGTGCAATCAAAGGATAGTCAAGGAAGCAAGGTCACATTTTTTTAACCTTCACGATATCCTAACCCCACACATATTCGAAAATGGTCCAATGACATCTAATGACATCTCATGGTATATACTGCAATTTGTAACTATTCTTAAAATCCAGCGTTACTTTTTTCTGCATCTTTTTCTGGGGGTTGCTGAATTGCTCAATATCAATCCAGCATTCCCTTCCAGCCTCCCAACCTTGGGCCCCCTTCAACCACGCTTCAGAGGGAACGTTCACCTTGCCAATGGCTTGCATCCTCTTCTTGCCCGCAGCCTGCTTCTGCAGCAGCTTCTTCTTGCCTGCAAAATCTGCCCGGGGGATGGCAGCAGGCCATGCCTACTATCAGTACCAATTTTTCTGCTGGTGAAATATATATATATATATACATAACGAAATCCCTGATATGATAACCAATATCCAATTATTGTCTTGCTGAGCAACATCCTCACTTCTTTTGTTGACGAACATGAAAATTCCCCTTGTTTGTTGCTTCGCCATGGTTGCTGCTTCTCATCTCTCCATCATGGTCCGAGAGGCGAGAAATGTCACCGCCATAGCACTTGGCCAAGACATCTTTTCGCACCGCTTTGATGGTCCGGGAGGACACGATGTGCGTACCTGGAAGCTGCCGAGGGTTTCCAAACTGGAGGGTGAGCGGACATTTCAGGAGCCCAAGTATGCCCCATTGTGATCCTCATCGTAAACAAATGTCAATAGCTTTCCATATTGGACCAATGTGCAATTTCAAAGAGGGCATCTTGCCCTGCGGTGCTTGAGACTCTCCGATTCTCCCTGTGTCAAAGTGCTCAACTTCGGGGATTCCTTTGAAGGATCAAACTCATGCGACGTCCAGTGATCCCAGAAAAACTGGACGATCCATGATGACCTCAAGAGCTATCCCTGCAGGAAGTGCGTGAATCGTTCAATCCGTTTCTTACAAAACCATACAAAACCTGAGTTTTGATTGAAAGGTATTTCATACTAAACCTCCATAGGACCAATGGATACCAATACAATACATATACCATCATATATACCAACGGATACCAAGAATCACCGAAAAAACACGCACAGAACAAACAACTTCTGCCAGGGGCCAAGATGCCAATGCGCGCTTGAATGATGACCTTGATCTGCTGCGCCGGAATATTCTCCTGCAGGATGGCCGTGATCTTCCTTGGCGGCCGCTGAGAACTGAATGGGGAGAATGATGATGCACCATGGGATGTGGTTGGATTCCCCGAAATGTTCAAACATGACCAACAATCAGGAGACAAGCAATAAACCACAGCTGAAGAAATTGTGTAGATGATACACCCAGCTTTTTTGGTTTAACACAGCACAAAGAACCGTTGAAGCCCTGGTTTCGTGTCTTTTAAAACCAGCTTTTTAGTGGGGATATCATGGGATATTGAGCAGAACCTCCGGGGTGGTTCGAATTCATCCCAAGCTTCTTGGCAAATTCCAAGGCCCGCGAGCGATGCACAATCTGCGCCAAGGGGTTGGCGGTGGTCTGATTGATGTCCACCTGAGTTCGGAACACGCTCCAACGTGATGTCGATGGATTCCGCTGAAGACAAAATCGACATGCAACAGAGCAACATGCTTTTACACCATAAAAAGGGACTCTTCCGTACCAATTCTGGGAACATTTGGTGAATGGTCATGCAGTAATCCCACAGAATTTTGGCTGTACTCATTCCGGGGATTCTGTCTCGGGGTCCTTGGATTGCTATCACCTTTCCAATTTTTGGAGATCCAAAACAATGCGCTGTGTCACATGCTTCTCATAGTTCAATTCTTCTGCCAAAGCACCTCCAGTTTCACCAAGTCGTTGTTCCTGCTGCAAACGCCACAAGAAAAACACGCAATGCCTCGGTTTTATTGTTATATGTACAAAATCATTTGGGTGTGTCTGAAAATGGGGTATACCCCCCAAAATGGCAATCTCAATAAGGATGTTGATCATAAACCAATGGCCTCCCTGGGCATGCAGCGCTCTGCTGCTTTTTACTTGGGCAATCAAAGGGCTAATGGAATGCCCTTGGTAAATGTGAATGTGAAATGTCAAACTGCGCTCCCCCTTTTTGGAGGAACTCTCGTCCAAAAATCTTCCAGCTCAAGCCCTTGATGCGATCCTCAAATGGACTGTATGGCCAGTCCAAGAGTCGGGAAGATATGGGCCTTTCCGGCCTCTACGGTAGCTGCACACCACGGCCTTCTGGTTGAAGACCATCCAGGCAATCGTGAGCTGCATGACACTGAACTTCTCATCCGGGTCAGTGTCTTCGAAGTCATAGATCTTGTGTCGGGGCGTTGAATGTGTTCTCACAAGAACATCTAAGCCCGGCGACATCTTGAATTCGGTGCTCGTGTCTGGTGCCACCTTTGGAGGTCTCGTGGTCACCGGATCCCATAGCTCATCCGACCACTCAAGTGGCCAGTATCCAGCGCTGATCCCATTCTCAGTCAGCAGTCTCTCCATAGGCTTGGTAGCGGAGCCAAACCACTGTCTCTCTGTGAGANCCACTCAAGTGGCCAGTATCCAGCGCTGATCCCATTCTCAGTCAGCAGTCTCTCCATAGGCTTGGTAGCGGAGCCAAACCACTGTCTCTCTGTGAGATAGTATGCTGGAAAAACATTTGGCGGTCCATGGCCAGTTTCACCGCACAGGGCCAATCTCCCAGTAGCCGTTGGTGGGATCGGCTTTGAGCATCTGCGATTCTTCAAGCTCTCAGCCAGTCCAAACTTTCCACCAGGGCTCTTTGGAATGGCACTGGATGATCTCATAGGGCTCTGTTGAGAAGTAGAGCTCGGTTGAAAGGTCTCCCTTGGCAAAAATGTGGGAGGTGTCCGGGACGTAGAGCTCTGCAAGGGCTCTGGCATAGGACTGGAAGTNTTGAGAAGTAGAGCTCGGTTGAAAGGTCTCCCTTGGCAAAAATGTGGGAGGTGTCCGGGACGTAGAGCTCTGCAAGGGCTCTGGCATAGGACTGGAAGTGGGCTCCTCACTTGGTCGCCCTTCCTCATGCGGTTGATACTCCCCCCTTGATTGTGATGGAGCAGGGTTTTGACTACTCACCCCTTCCTGCGCTTGGCTTCTCGCTTGAACCTGACCAAGCTTTCGTACAGAAAAAGAGGTCACTCCCTGGGCAGCTTCACCAGCATTCGTACTTCCAAATCCTCCAAGTCCTCGAGCAGTGCTTGACAGGGAATCCACCTGCTGCACTTGAACTTCCATCACCTTCTCTACAATCAACTGTGCCACTCTATCACCTGGCCGAACCCAAAATTCCATGGCAGAATGGTTGTACATCAAAACTTTGATCTCTCCTCGGTAGTCACGATCGATGACTCCTCCTCCAATCTGCAGGCCTCTCGAGGCCAGGCTGGATCGAGATGCGATCCTACCATAGGTTCCGTAGGGCAACTCAACTGCGATGCCTGTACGGATCAGCATGTATTCCCCTGCTGGGATCTTGTATTCCTCCACCGTGGTCAAGTCGAGACCAGCTGATCCTTCAGTGCCTCTGGTTGGCNATGCCTGTACGGATCAGCATGTATTCCCCTGCTGGGATCTTGTATTCCTCCACCGTGGTCAAGTCGAGACCAGCTGATCCTTCAGTGCCTCTGGTTGGCACGGTGGCTGCCTCATGCATCAACTTGACCTTGAGTCCTGGTTCCTTCCTTTGGATCCACCTCCTCAAGGTGTCAACTCCAAAACGAGAGCACATGTCCACCAGGACCAAGATCACAGCCGCTGCAACCATCAGGAAAATCNAAAACGAGAGCACATGTCCACCAGGACCAAGATCACAGCCGCTGCAACCATCAGGAAAATCCATCCTGTGCCGCCTTCTTCACTGGCGGTCTGTCCTCCGCCATCTTCCTCTGCAGTCGCAATCCCGACTGATGTAGCTACCATCAGCAGCGCTAGACAATCCTGCAGCCTCTTCCTCTGATCTCCACCCTCACACAGGCGTTTGACACTGATCGCTTCCTTCATCTCAGTAGTCATCTTGAGCGCCTGGATGAAGTGTCGAAGCAAAGTTCCTTGAAGCTGCTTCGTCATGCCATCCGCCACCAGGAGCTTTCCTGATTGATGCTCCAGTGTGGTCTCTCCACTTTCCACCGCTTCATGAAGTCCCTGTGCTCTGATCCTCAGATGCCTCGTCCTCCAGCTCCCTGTCGTTCCGGAAACAATGCTGATGCCAGCCGTACTATCTGAGTACATTCGACCCTCAATAGGTCCTGGCTGCAGCATTCCCACCACCGACTTCACGCACCTCAAAGCTGCGAGGCCCTCCAGCATCGACATCAGTTCGCTCTCGGCAGTTGAGAGTGTCACAAAGCTCTGCCTGCACGTGATCCAGAACACTGGAGCTCCAGCGTAGAAACACACCACACCACTAATGCTCTTCAGATTGGATGATGCATAGCTGGCATCGGTGTAAACCTCAACCAGATTTTCATGTCGAGCTCTTCGCTGTGAGCCATCTTCTCCAAAGTCACCATCCTTCAGGGGTCCATACTCCAAAGCTAGGTCAGGCTGTGTCCTCAAATAGGATCTGATCTCCCTTCCAATGGCTTGGACTCCCTTGGGACGCTTGGTGGCAAACTGGCTCATCAAGCTGACACCATAGCTGATGTCTGGGCGTGTACGCCCTGCTAACCAGAGCAACTCTCCGGTCTGTTTTTGAGCTTCTTGGACATCAGCTGGAGTCATCAGCTCCTCCTCCTCAGGGGTCTTGATAGCCTTGAGGCCACACCCTTTTTCCGCTGGGTACTTCTCCAGCAAGCTCTGCAGAAACGACTGCTGGTGCAGGCGAATGATCCCGCCCTTCAACTCCAGCTCCATGCCCAGGAACCTAATGGCCGGCTTTCCTTCTTCAAGCCATTCTGGGGCTCCCGTCTCCCACTCCTGCTGAACTCGCTGGCAAAATCCAGCCAGAACTGCTTCATCACCAACTGCCAGCATATCATCCACGTAGGTCACACAGTATCCTACGACCTCATCATTGACTGTTGGATCCTTGGCCATGGATGCAGATCGGGCTCCAACTTCATCATTTGACCCGCAGCTATCCACTGGCCCCCCAATGGACGCAGTCCATGTTCCCTCTCCTCCAGGGCCCATGCAGCGATGCATTGGGGANAACTTCATCATTTGACCCGCAGCTATCCACTGGCCCCCCAATGGACGCAGTCCATGTTCCCTCTCCTCCAGGGCCCATGCAGCGATGCATTGGGGAAGCAGCCCGCGCAGACCACGCTCCCTCTCCTCCAGGGCTCGTGCAGCGAGGCGCTAGTTTGACAATCTTCCAGATGTCAGGATCCTCAGTCCTTTTGACAGCATAGTCCATGCTGTTCACGGTCCATTTGAATGTGACCATCTTCTGGTTTCGGAACTGTGTCCACTCCTTTGGACTTGTAATCAGTCCGTACAATGCTCGGTCGACCAACCACAGAGTTCCAGGTTGGCAGACTCCTGCCAGAATGAAAATTTGAGGGGGGTTGAACCACTACCACCTCCCTGGAGTGGTCCCTTGGTGCCCTCAAAAAGGCAGTCTTCACATCCAAGGTCATCGCAGACCATTTGGCCAATCCACATTTTCGCAGGATGGACCTGACTTCTGTGGCTCCTGTGCCACCTGCGTAAGTGTCTGTCAATGCCCGTTGGCTCATGAAGTTTCCGCAGGCACATGCCCTGCACTTCCTTTTTCCACTGCCTGCTTTCCTGCTGAACACTGCTTTCGCAGGAATGCGCTCGAAGAGCACTCCTTGGCTCTCTGCCTCCTTTCTGAGCTGCTCTGCATGGGCTTCAGTGATCACTCTGATCGCCCCTGTCTCCTCAGTTAAGGAGCGGAACTCGCTCTCCATGCTGGCCTTCCAGCTCTCCAGTTCCATCTTGACCTCTGACAGTGAATAGGTCTTGGTTTGAAGAAAGACCTCTTGGCCTTGTGCCACAGCTTGGAGCTGATCCTCCTCCAGCTTCCGCTGAACTGCATCCTCAATGGCCAAACCTTCAGCCAACCCTTCAACATCAGCCATCAAAGACCTGAGGAATTGATCCGCTCCTGCAGCCTCCTCTAGGCCTGATCCACCGCCAGCTTCCTGCTCGGTGAGCTCATCACGGATGTCAAGTTCTTCCATCAAAAGCTTGACTCCCCTCAATCGGCGCTCTTCCGCCTCTTCCCTTGGAATCTGGAGACGGCTCATCATCGTCGTCTTTCCATGGATCCTCATCCTCCTCCCTGGCTCTCTGAGCTCTCCCAACACTGGTCGATCCTCATTAAGCAGAGCCTCTGGAGGTGGTCCCTCAGCAACGACCACATCTGAGGAATGGAAAAACTTCCCATCCTCTCCTCTGACGTAGTAGCCTGGCATAGAGGCTGACATCGCCACGTCTGGACCCAGGATGGTTACCTTCCTCCTTGACATCTTCCAATCCTGGTATTTCTCATTCCAGATCTTCTGAGTGNCTGGACCCAGGATGGTTACCTTCCTCCTTGACATCTTCCAATCCTGGTATTTCTCATTCCAGATCTTCTGAGTGGCATAGGCCTCCTGGCCAAACTTCAACATGGGTCGAGTTGGAAGTCCCATTCCTGCCAGTTGGGATCTGAGCCTCCTCTCTGCAGCATGCCTTGCTGCTAGTGGCCACACGACTGCCGCCTCTTTCGACTCCTTGAGCAGAGTTCTGACCTGCTTCTTGATCATCCCAATCTCCGACTCCACTCTTCCATTGGACTTGAACGAGTCCCCATCAGTGTACGTCCTCAGCACCTTTCTATCCTCAGTCCACCGCCTGATCGCCTTTGAACGTAGCTCTCCAGCTCGGTCTGAATGCAGCCTCATCAAAGGCAAACCCAGATATCTGAGTCTGGCATGCATTCTCGAAAGGGCTGAGATGACTGAGGGTCCACCTCTGTCCGGAAGAACCTCCACAAAGGTCAACTGCTTGACCTTGAAGCTTTCCTCAGCTTCAATCCTCTTCTTCCACTCCTCAGCATCATCCTTCTTCTCATCACGCGGCATCTCCGCGGTGTCATCCTTCACCTCCTCAAGTGGATCTGGGCCTTCATCTTCATGGCCCTGCTGGCCATCATCCTTCGTTGGCTCCTCTCCATCATCAAAGATCCCCCCTTCCACCTCCCTTGACTCCTCCTCACCCTGATCTGCAGGGTCTTCCACGGACGCAGTCCCAGTCCCTTCTCCTCCAAGGTCCTGGCAGCGATGCGTGGGAACATCTGTTCCTTCTCCTGAGGTCAGATGTAGAGGAACATCAGAAAGAGTGGTTGGGACGGTGAAGCTTCCAACCAGGAGATATCGTGCAGGACCAAGCTGGTCATCTCCTCTTTGAAATGGCCCTGCCAAGTCAATGGCCAGAGTGTAGGAGTCAGGAGTGACCACTCTTCTATGGTGTCGTGCCTGACCACAAGCCTCCAGGCAGGTCCTACATCCCCTGTAGAACGGTTGATGGTCGTTCTTGAGGTGGGTTTTCCATCCTTCAATGGTCATTCTCTTGACCTGATAGTCCAACTCCTTTTTCAATGCCACTGCTATGGCCTTCTTCAAACCTGGTGCCCACGCCGACCAGCTTCGTGAGCTTCTGATCCTCTCCTCAACGGTCATCCACTTGTGACCACCTTCAGGCTCACTCCCCGCTCCACGAACATCCTGCAGCTGTTGCAGTTCGTACACATTCGTGCCCAGCATGGTCGGCTTGCGCTTGACATGCCCCATGGGGCCTTGGTCAAACCGAATTTCCACAAACTCATTGGCCTCACGCATGCTTTCCCATTCTGGAAAGGCCCAGTAGCTGGGGTAACGCTGCTTCTTGATGGCCTCCTCAGTGAGGTACTTCTCTGGATCCTCCGGCTGCTCTGACAGATACAGCGTCTTCCCAACATTGGCCTTCTTGGCCCTGTAATACAGGTAGTAGTGCCTCAGCCACAGAACTGTGTCATCCTGGACTTGACGTAGCAGAGCTTCGTTGAGGCCTGCTAGTCCAAACCTCTCTGGACCCAACCTCGACCTCAAAGGAGGTGGACCAGGCTGCCTGTACCTCAGGCGAGACATCGTCCTGCATGGTGGTCCTCCTAACCATGCTACTGCTCTTCCACTATCTGCCAACTCCAGCAGATACTCCATCACATCATCTCGATGGAGATCCTGGCGGGAATCCAACTCCGTGTCCACACAGATGACCGCCCTCTGCGGTGTCTCCAACTCCTTCCTCCAAAAACTGGCATCCTTCCCACTAAAGAGATGGACCACCACCTGCTGAGCTCGACGAAAACGTCGCCGTTGGTGCCGGTTCCAAGGCAAATTGCCTTCTGGGTGGCCACGTTTGCTTGGCAAAACTCGAGCCAGCAATTCGGCCGGCACCTCTGGAAACATCGCTCTCAGCTCCTTGAGTTCCTCCACAAAACTGTCCTCAAGCTCTCCATCATTCTCCTCTCCCTTGAGGATGGCTAGTCGAGCTCGACGTTCCACAAAATGTCGCTCGACCTCTTCAATCAACTCCAGTCCAAGCTCCTCTGAAACCGTTGGACATCCATTCTCAAGCTGTGTGTCCAGGATGCATCCTGTTGGATCAGTCAGCTCAAAAGAAGTTCCCTCCCAGTGCACACAGTAGCCCAGTTCGGCCAGGATGCCAAGTGGTATGATGCTCTGGACTGGGGTCAGTGACAGAAGCGTCTTTGACCATGGCAACTGCCTCAATGTTGCAGTCCCCTGAGCCAGTTCCACCCTAACTTCTATCGCCTCCGCCCATTCCTTCTGGCTCTTTGCCGTCCTCAGGGCGTGTGTTGCGCCTCCATCGAGTAGCGCCTTCCCTCCACTCTGAACCTCAAGGCTGTTCAGCTTGATCGCCTTGATGGCTGGACCCTTCAAGGTCTTCAGCAGTGTCGTCGCCTCCTGCAAGAACTCCTGAACTGGAAGCGATGGACTGCTGGCTGAACCCCCCTCTGCTCTCGGGTGGCTACCTGCAGTTCCACTGCTCTTGGCATCCTCCTCTTTCTCCTCTGATTCTACAGGCTGATCTGCCTTCTTCAAAGCTGGAGTCACTCCACCGGCTTCTTGGCCCTTCAACTTTCCAGCATCACTCTTCCCTTTGGATCCTCCGTCACCAGCACTGTTACCCTTCGAGGCCATCGCCTTGACAGTGCAGTCACGTTTGGAATGCCGTGTAGAAGAGCAGTTCCAACATCGGCCTCGTTTGTCGATGGAGCTCCAATCATGAAGATAAGAGCAGTCAGCTCCCTTTTTGCATCCTTCATCCGTTCCAAAGAATTTGCAGGGACGACGTTCTCCCTTCCCTGACTTTCCATCTCCACTCTTCCCTTTTCCTTCACTCTTCCCACCACCATCAGCCACAGCTGTCGTCCCCTCCAGCGCCTTGACCTTCACAGTTGCACTGGATGGCATTCCTCCATGAAACAAACTTTCAGCCTCTGCAATCACGGAGTCAGCGTAGCTCACCACTGATGACAAGGTGGGGCTCACATCCACAAGCAGCTGAGCTCTCATGCTATTCAGCCTGAATGCCGCCTGTGGGGATGACTTGATCACAACTCCACTCATCTTGTCGAGCGACCCAATCAACAACGTCGCATCAGGGACGGTCACTTTCAACTCCTGAGCTCTCCTCAGACTCCTCTTCCAGGACTTGATCTGATCCAGGAAGTCCACCAGAGTAGATGGTGCTCGTCCATCCACAAGCTGACGCAACAACAGCGCCTTCTCTCCCAATCCACCTGGCTGGTACCTGATGAGAACCCGGTAGATGATCTCGACCGTATGGGTACTCCTGTTGGCCAGCAGTTCTGACCGAAGTCCTTCTGGTAGGGCTTGAAGCAGCATCGATTGTCCTCTCTGCTCCAATCGTGCCCAGGTCGTCTTGCACTCCATCGGCACAGTCGGTGCCAGGTACAACCGCTGTAATGGTTCAGAATGCAGCCAACTGTTGTATGTGGTCTGTGCCTCCACCAAGACTGCATCCCACCAAAGACCACTGCTGGTACTAAGATCTCTCATCACTGGTGAGATCAATGCCAGCCAATCTCCAACCACCACTCCTCCCAACTCACCCTCCTTGATGGCCGGCAAAGGAGTGAGGTCCACTGATCGAATTGATTCCCCTGCATTCTGGAGCCATGTCAACTCCTGGGGAAGTTGAAGCTGAGCTGTCCTTGGTGCTCCTGCTTCTCCATGANTGTTGAAGGTGTCCACCTCCAAAGACTCCTGCCGGGCCTGCGGACGCAGTCCATGTTCCCTCTCCTCCAGGGCCCATGCAGCGCTGCGCTGGCACACCGGCTGCAGCACCAGTGGACGCAGTCCATGTTCCCTCTCCTCCAGGGCCCATGCAGCGATGCACTGGCGCTGCGGTGGCTGTTGTCCGTCGTCAATGCCTGAGTCACCTGTCCCAAGACCTGGTGCTGATCTGCCACTGCAGATGGATCGGTACCTAAGTCCCTTAGTCCATCAGGTTGCGACACCTGCTGAGGTTCTGTCAGGGAAGCTGAATGCTTCTTGGCGGAAACTGATTCTGGGGGGGTGGTCCAATTTCCAACATCCTCAGATTTCACATCCTCTATGGATAGTTGTGGATCGTCCTGTAGTGGTAATTGTGTTCCCTCTGACCCCTTTGGTTTCGTCTCCTCGACCTGGGGAACTACCTTCTCTACCACTCGTTCTTGAGGTTGAGATTCCACCCTTCCCCTCAAATCATCAAGTTCCTGTTTCAGCTGTTGGTTCTGTNTCGACCTGGGGAACTACCTTCTCTACCACTCGTTCTTGAGGTTGAGATTCCACCCTTCCCCTCAAATCATCAAGTTCCTGTTTCAGCTGTTGGTTCTGTTGAATAACTATAGCCAACAGTTGTCTAACATCCGGCAACCCCGATCTCTCCTCCTCTGGTCCTGAACTCGGCCTCGATGATGCTGCTGGAGCCTCCACGGCCGGCAATCCTTCTGGCCTCATCGACCTCAACACCGCATCATCTCGGGCTCTTTCCTGAACCTTCTCTGACCAGAACGGATTGACAGCTAACTCCCTGTCCTGCTGTCTCCCCACCGGCCCATAGGTCACAGGTTTCCCTTTGGGGGCATCTTCAATTGACAAAGTCTTCTTGGGGTCATCCTTTCCCATGGCGCTATGTTTTGGGCTCATAACCCACACTTCCGAGGACCCTCCCTGGGCATGCAGCGCTCTGCTGCTTTTTACTTGGGCAATCAAAGGGCTAATGGAATGCCCTTGGTAAATGTGAATGTGATTCTCAGGCAAGGTGATCTGATGGATAGAATCACATTTTGTACCAATTGGTCAACCTGCACACCGCCTGTGTGTCACGCCCACCAAAATTCCCGTCAGCACACCGCCAAACCAAGGCCAAGAACGTGTGACTCTGGGTACCTTGGCTCTTTGGCTCACCGTCTCATAGGGATTTCGACTAACCCTGGCTCCAAAATTTCATGACTAACATCCGCAGTCCTGTAGTCCAGAACCCGATAGTCCATCGAAGCATAGCCTCGAGAACGGCTTTTGAGCTCCTTGGCGCACCATGATTTCATGGCTCCAACCAAGCTTTTCACCAACTTTTCTGATTCTTTGGGATAGTTATATTTTAACCATAATTTAAAACGGCGTTGTGGTGACGCTACAACTCACATAGACGCCTGTCTTTGAAATAGTAATAGGGCCAATGATCGTGAACAATCATTTCTACGTAGAAGAAATGGTTTTGAAACTCGATTCCATCTCTCCAAATTTCATCAGTGAGGCCCAAAGACAATGACAAACAGATCTCGTACTCAGACGGGGTTGTCTGTCTGAAAAAAAACAATTTTATCGCAAAACTGCATGATCAAGGGTGTGATCCATCTTTCACCATCATTTTCTCCATTCAACGGCCCCTGGTATCCTCTCTTCTTGGATCCCCCGAAATTCTTCAGCCAGTCCCCCAGAATCGTGCCGGAGCTTCCGCGAAGAAATCCCGGATCATCTCCGCCATCGGCATCCTGAAAGATGTGGACGGCCAAGTGGTGGTATCCATCAAGCACAATTGGGATATCATCCAAGCAGTGGGCAAGGCCTGTTGATCTAGGGTTCCCGATTTCTTGGCTCTGCCAGCGCGATCAGCTTGTAAATCATGGTGAACTCACATGGTTTTCACATTTTTTCGGTGGTTACAAGCGATGCAAATCAGGGGGCGTACATGCGATCCAGATTTGGGGGTACGAGCGAACCCGCCATCATTTGAGTCTGTCTGAAAATAGAATACCCCAAGTCTTGATGTTCTATCATGTTCTAGCATCATGTTCCCATGATAATGATAAGTCGGAGGTATTGCATGGTATACTGTATACCCATGTATACCCCGACATGAGCAGACAAACCAATTTTGAAACAAAACCATTTCTGCTACCAAGAAACTCGTATTCCAAGAGAGTTCGTCCCTGTGTGAGGAAACTCGTTGTCCTGCAGCGGGTTTGCATCCCCCAAATGTGGGTGAATGAATAATCACATAGTGGCCATTTACTATGGAAAATGGTGGGAAACCATCAACATCTGGGGTACCCTATGCAAAGAAAAAGCCACGGATATTGGCTTTGTACCACGAACTTATGACAAGTGGTTGGTAAATTCCTCGGTAAAAAGGATCTGTACTCGATTTGGGATCAAATACATTTGATTCTGGTTAAGGTTTTGAGACTGATTTACAAACATGTATTTTTATAAATTCATGTATATATATATATTATATACATACATATGTATACTTTTTTTTGACATAGTGGGTTATACACTTTCTAATCGTATTTCCAATACTAAAACATTGATGACAAATAATCTTGCAATATGCAATACGTCGTTTAACATTGACAGACGCCATTAAATATTTATCATGAGCCATTGGTATCATACAACCACACGTAACATATGTATATATGATATCATGTTTTAATTTTTGTTATTCACGCTAGTATCACAAGTTCACATAATCCCCACACGATTTTAGCCGAGAACATTTGAACATATTCTCAAAGCGCAATCACATGCAAAGGTTGGAAGGATTCTTCCTCTTCCATTTGGTTATCGGCCATGATGTACAGCGGAGCTCAGTGTCTTTGATCCAAACCGATTTGCAACTCTCAAAATGTAAATGGTTGATAGCCCTGCAGAACTCTAAGTTCAATTTTGAGATGCTGACTTCTGCAGTTTTCAAATGAAAACTGTTCAAACCCTTAGGTTTTCCACTACCACTGCAGAAGTGAGCATCTCGAAAATGCACTTGAACTTCTGCAAGGGGGCCCTCAAACCTAGGAATATCATACGTTTCATCTTGGAAGTTGTTTTCTAAGAATGAGTTCTGCAGCAATAGTAAGAAAACATAATGTCTTTACTTGTCGCTTCATTTGGGTAGCTACGGTCCAACTCTGAGAAGCCCGGACATCCGACGCTTTCGGATGAAAGCTTCCTAAATCCACGATTTTCCCAACCCAAATCAATGGGCTGGTAAACACATTGCATTCCTGACCCACACCATTTTGATCATTTGGACATTCAATTCCAACACCTTCTGGCTACACTTTCTGGATGAATTCGGATACTTCATGGCAAGCATCATTTCTTGGATATGTGTGTATATATATATATAACATTAAGGGGAGAGAAAGCAGTATGTAATGATATGTATATATATATATCATATCATATATAAAATACAAATCATCGTTGTGTATGTTTCACTGCCATACACACTATCATATGATACTGTATGACATGATATGACATGACATATCCAGATCTGAATATCATATTTTGCAATAACATGATATGATATGTATATATACATACCAGTATATATATATAGGTATGTATATGTCAATTTCATCAAAAATGTGTGGTGAAAAAATGCTAAGCCAAATCAATTGCAATTCATCCCAAACCAAACCCCGATCCTTTAAAGCCTCCACTTAGGCCTTCATTTTGCACCTGCTTTATCTGCCAAAACTCACCAAACTCCAACATGTTGGCAAAGAGAACGGATCAATGTGCCGATATTTCGAGGAACAATCTATTCAATCTACCCTCTGGTAAACTAACGTAACTATGGAAAATCACCATTTTAAATGGGAAAATCCACTATAAATGGCCATTTTCAATAGCTATGTTAGTTCACCAGAGGGTATCCAAACAACTGAGTTCTTGATATTTTTCCCAATGTTTCCCCATCCTTTAGCCGTTCAACCGGATGCTACCGCACCTGTAGATGCCTCGCCGCTGCGTGGCCAGCTCCATGCAGGGGCCCATGTGCTCCTCAGGGACAATCATCTCCAACCTGGGCACTCGCAAAGATCATTTGGATCACTACTATGGATGATCGTCCGGCGTCCCTCTAATATCTATAGTATTAAACATGATCTTGGATCTATAGTAGATATATCTATCTCTAATTTGGATTTATATCATGATTTAATGCTACTATTACATAAATATTCTGTATATAGATAGATACAATATGATATATCATTCTATCTACTATGATGAAACATCATGTTCCAGACATGTCACAACTTTTGTTGATTCAATCATTAATCATGGATTTAATGGGATTTAATGGGATATAATGGGATTCATATCATGTTCCAATGGTTTGTTGATGTTTATTGAATATCTTTGAATACAGTATATCATATATCAGTCAGTGTGATTTGCATTGATGATCAGTGAGATGATGCACGATAAATTTTCGATCCATTAAAATTTTGATCCATGGTTCATCGACTTCTATTGAATATCATTTGTTGATCCATTCTCCCAAAATGCAAATATATATATATATATATACACAATCATATGTATGTATAACTATGTATTTCTATCTATCCATCTATCCATCTATCTACATTGATTCAATCATAGTGGGATTTGTAGCATGATGTAAAAACATTCAGTTGATTCAACTATATCGTTTGTATATACTTATATCATAGTGATCTATATTGAGCCATGAGTCATGATCTCTGAAAGATGATGGAGCCCTGAAACATCCTGGAAGCTGCTGGCGGCCTGTTGTTGGGTGCAGATTGCTGTGTTAATTGTCATCCCAAAATGGCTTGTGATATTGCATCCAATGTTCCGAAACATTATCCAATTTATAAACATGATTCGATTTATCAGTTGACTTTCTATCTTAGTCTTGAATCAACATTCCCCAATATTCCCACTGAATAATATCTCCAGTGGTTAGTGAAATAATATCCATTCAGTTTCAAGACGTAACTCATGTTTTACGAACATATTCGTTCACTATCCATTTGTTCATGGTGCAGTAGTTTATTACAAGGATCACAATAATTGAGTTTTCATAAATCGTTTATGGTTTGATCATATCACGGTACAGTAGTTTTCATGGTTACCAAATTCATTATCACGTGATTTGCTGAATCAGTGTCTCCACTCTCCACTAAATACATGCCTTTTGGGGGTATGAAAAACATAACCCGAAGATGAAGCAACTTGATCAAGCAAACAAACATATTCATTGGGATGAGGGTGAGCCTCCAACCATAATTACGATATATAGATATAGAATCTAGAATGATCGGGAGATAAAACACATTCAGCTTTTGGGAGATGAATGGGGATGAATGGAGAGTATCGTCCATCAATAATCTGCGTGGCGTTTCTTTTTTGACGAATCAATCTGAAATATCGCATCTCTTCGGGTGCAAATCACTAAAATCAAGAACTATTTGAACCGACCAGCCAGGCCAAGGACTAAAATTGAAAGCCTATTTTTTTCAGAAAACATCTTGGACCATGAAATTTTTGAAGGGCCAACAAATTCAAGCCATAGCCGATTTGAACTCCAAGAGGGTGGGCGATTTAATGTTTCATACAGCTAAGTTGGCGCAAATAACTAGGTGAATCCTATGGTTTATGAGGATATAACGATATAACCATTTAGCATTCATGGGTTTTCTAAACCAATCTACTGTATAAGTTGAATTCACACCAGCGTTGCTTTGGTTCTCAAACTTTTCCCTTTTCCCTAGCCTTTGTATTTCCTTTTTGGTACTGAACTCCTACAACTTCCCTCTGTACCCTGCCTTTTGGAAAGGGCTTGCTGATGCAACTATAGACATCGAAGGAACAAAATGAACTGAACTGAGCTGTAGCACATACTTATTCCTTAAAATTGGGGATCTTAAATGTGACAACGATGGAACACATAGGTTTTAATTTGAACGCTCAGGTTTGGGTTCAAGAAACATCCACATTTGAGAAACCACCCTCTTCTTGATTGTCGAGATCCCATTTTGGTGACCTATGCATATGTATATATATATATATAAGAATTATATAGACACGTATATACACCCCAAAAAACATCCGTACCAAACCCAAACCATACCATACCACACAGACCCTCCTGTCAACTAACATAGCTATGGACATGGAGAATCACCATTTTTCATGAGGTAAATCAACTATCAATGGCCATGTTCAAATAGCAAGCTGTATACTGTTCCTGGAGGGTACCACCATCTCCATTTCGGCCAAATCCGCTAGGACTTCGTCCAGTGACAAGCAGTAAGGTTCCCGAATCTCTGCCACTTGGTGGGGAGGAGGCAGCATGTTCGCGAACCTGGGGGCGTCACGATGTTGTTTTTTGGGGAGAGAGTGCGGCCGGTGGGGCAATGCATGATATCTGACTTGATGAATTTTTGAATATCGGACTTGATGGAATTTTAGGGCATTCTGAAAAAACAACTATTTCAACTCTTTAAACATATTCAGAATCTGTACTGGGAAAAAACCTGGCAATGGATTTGGCTTTTGATCCCCGCACGTCGCCTCCATGTTCACCGCACTTTCCAAGAGTGAGCTGTTTCGTTCCTGTTCACATCCCAATAAACCGCATCCCTTTTTCTGTGACCAACAAACCTCCATTTCCCTCTGGTAATTTAACGTAGCTATTGAAAATTGCTATGTATAGTCGATTTTCTCATTAAAAATGGTGACTTTCCATAGCAAACTGTTAGTTTACCAGAGGGTAGATCAACGAACGAAAAACGAACGCAGCTGGGTGGCTGAATGGTGCTCTCTGTGCCATCTTTCATCTGAATCTGATATTCCACCTGTGGCGCCAGAACGCAGCAGGCTCCTCAATATTCCTCGATCTTTTCTGACTGGAGGTTTAAAAAAACATGTCCCAAATAAACACATCAAATGTGTATATGTATGATATGTATGTATGTATGTATATATATATATATGTATCATTATGTATCTATACATAGATATATTACATACATATGAACATATTAGCCATTTGGGGATTATAATCCCGCATATGTTTGTTTTTTTTAAGTGTTTGTATACCGTATACAGTATTGATATAGAATGATATAGATACCAAAAAAAATCTACATCGGTGATCTACCCATTCTATCAGCTTTTTTCCGAGCGTCTGAAGGCGCAGTCACAATCAGCTCCAAGTCATACTCCCGCTCCAAACGATCCTCCCATCGGCAGAAAACATCTGCTTGGCGATACAGTAGCTATTTTCATAGCTATTCCGTGTGCTGATTGTATATTTATGTATAGCAACCCCCGAGTTAAGATAGCACAATCCGATGGTCAATTGAACCTTTGTCTTTTTTGGGTTTAAATATATGTATATATATATATGTATAAGTATATATGTATGCATATATGGGTATATATATATATAGGGATATGTATGGTTTATTTCTGGCTACATAGAAACGGGAAGAAATTCATCCATCTGCGGGTGAAATCACACGGACTTGCCCATGCAATCTGCTGCCCTTATGGCTTTGTCTGTTACGAATGGTTAAATCACCTGATTTTCATCTCGAAATCCATTCAAATCCGGATTTCAAAAAAATCCCATGGGTTTTGGATGGTTCAATCACCACTATTTTTGACCGTCAAACAGCACCATGTTTGATGGTTAACTCCCTATGTTTGGTCCTTGATCACCTCCATGTGCAGAACTCCCAAGAAACCACAGCGAAAACCCAGGCCCAGGGCGACCTTTCAGGGTGGAAAACCATCAGAAACTTGGGGGAGATCAGAAATAAAAGCAGGATACGCATGATATTTTTGTTGGATAATCCATGGATAGAAATGGATAAATAATGATTTCATCATTATTTCATGGAATTTAATTGAAGAATGATTCAAAATGGGATATGCTACGATGGTATATACTGGGATAATTCTCCAACCACCAAAACGGACTATCAGGTGGTTGGGAAACTCTGATTGTAGCTTCAAGTGGCTCCCCATGAAAAACAGGGAGTATGAATACCCATCTCTCCGAACCGCTCTCTCCGTTCACCACTGGATAGCGCAGGGAGACACTTGAGGAAGACCTTTGTACTGCGAAACTTTTTTTGGGCAGACTCAAACATCTCTGCCCACAAGCATATTTTCCTGGAGACCAAGGAATTGTCTAAGAATGTGTAAGATTTATCTTGACACAAGCTTCAGAGTGGGGATCGACTTGGGTCGCTAAAACCAGTTCAGCAGTGCTCAAAAACCTTCCCTTTCTTCTGGTTGGGAGATAGCTCCCCTATAAATCATCACAACACTCCTGAAACCAAAAGTAATCCCATCCCCTTAATATTAAACACCCCCCAAATTGCCCCAAATACCATGGTAAAAAGTAGGGGATTGGAAACCATATGACTGGGACCATGAAACTGCACCGAGTTGCAGAATTTTCAGGTTCGTAGAACAAGGCAGCATCGTTCAGCGAGAGGCGCTCAAAGGCGGTCTTCATGTTGTCGAATTCCCCGGACTCGGCGGGAAATAGACCTGAGGATAGGGAGAATTTCAGAGCGACCACCAAAGGCTTGATCCCCTTGAATGTTTGGCTTCGAAAAAAGAGTTCTTACTTGATTTGGATTCGCCTGCAAATAGGGTGCCCATGGGCACAGCGAAATCCAGTGGTTGATCATCATTTTGCGGATTGAACTTGCATTTTGGATCATTTTGGGGTTATCCTGCTTTTTTGGCTAACCCATTTGTCAACCAACGTGAGTTCTGCAAGCGAGTCACCACAGAAGACCATTGGCGTGGCCTGTCCAGTGCAAACTGGATCAGGACCGTGGGAATCATAAAGAAACATATTACTGAGACCATTGGTTGAGGAATCATTTTGGTTGAGAATCATTACTACATATTTATATACAGTATAATTATATATATATATATCGTCATACCAGGACCTTAGGTGGCTGTCCCATGCTCATCAGCATGTTCCATGTCCACTGATTTCACAAAATCTAGCTGATTTTGACTTTGAATTCAACTGCGATTTAATCGATCTGACACCTGCTAGGCAACAGTATCAGAACCAACGTTGCCAATCCAAATATTCAATACCTCCCATTCACTCTTGCCTTCACCTTCCAATGAAGCCTGAAAGAAGAGGTATCATGTATCAGGATTGCTCCCAACACCACAAAAAAATCTTCCTCTAATATCAAGCACATTCTAGATGGGTAATCATGGGTAATAAATCCCCTACTGAACCAAAGTTCTGGGGGGGTGTTTAATATTGGGGGCATGGGATTACGGTTCATCCATTTTCACAGGGACCACCAGCAGTCCGTTCCAGCCGCCCAGCCTCAGTATATCCAGGCAGTGCCTCGATCTCGTTTTCGGTGCCCGCTTCGATGATGGTATCACCCACACGCGCATCACCCACCTCGGCCACAACTGGAACCACACGATGACGCCGAAGGTCAGAAGGATTGCTAGCCGTACACTCCGTCATCACATGTGGCTTGCGGGAAAATCCACCATTTACAAGTATATATATTATATAAATATAGATGATTTTCCCAGCTATAAACCTCCATTGCCATGTTTGATTTGATATCTAGTTGGGGATGGGTCAAGGCCTTCGTGGCATGCCTGATACTTGGAGGGTGACTTTGCAGCATCGCCAGAAAGTGAGGCAAACAATACTTCCAAGCAACAGGCCCTATGTCATGCAAATACTGGAATCGTTTTTGCAGAGGGTATATTATATATAAAAAAATATGCAGAGTTTCCTGATATTTTCTGTGTCGGTCTGTCCAGAAAGAGCGGGTACCCCCGAATTGTCGAAATTGCACAGTTTAGACAATCATTTTCTTGATGGCAATTACCATGAATTGTTCTGGTGGAAACCAGTTGTTTGGTAAACTTACGTATAGGCAAGCTATCCACACTCCCATGTTTAGAGTTTAGTGTCTATTTCCCAAGCTTGCAAGGTGGTGCCCACGAGTCAAGAGTTGGTTTATGACCCCCATGTAACTAGTTCGAGATTGTTACCACAATTCATACATAGTTAACATCAAGTAGTTATAAATCAACTTAGCTTACGATCTGGGGCACCACCTATGTTCCCATGAGTATATCCCATCTGAAACATTCTGAAACCACCTTTGTTTTTTGATAAATCTCCACGATATCATCCAGATATCTCCCCAACTTGTTCAGCTTAGCCACGCTCTTGATGTTGGCACAAACGTAGCCAACTTCGCCCACGCTCAACTTCTGCACAGGTTTTCGGGTGCTGGCGATCCTCAATGGCATGCGCTCTGGCGGCACTTGAACGGCACTGGACAACCAGAAGTGGCAAAACAACAACAGTGAAAGTTGGATGATTTACCTGGAATGTATACACGTTTATTTATAGTATATTGTGTATCCAAATATGAACATATATCATCTACATCAATGGACATCAATGTGGGCGAACCATCGTTTATTCATGATTTCCCTGTTACATACACCAAACGGTGAATCTCCATGACTGAATTTACCAGGGAACATAGGGTACGCATTCCCATTGCCGGCATTCCAAGAGACACAACGTAACCATTTGGATGTACCATGATGAAGCAAACTCTGCCAGGATTTTCGATTCTGTTACCAAACTCAGAGATGTTCTTTGCACAAAGATTGAGGTCCATGGTGAACCATCTCAGCCAAGCTTCATGATACCAATCTCCTGCAGGTGACTGACTGTACTGACCCTGAAGTTGTGGATAGTTCTGAAGCAATTTCACTTGCATCTGAATAGTAGGGCATCGTAGGGCGCTCTGACTGTAAGTACCCTCGGGTAATGAAACATACGGAACATTCCCCGTTTCGTTCGCTGATTTTCCCATATTATGTATATACTGTATGTATATACTGTATGTATGTATGGATGGATGGATGGATGGATGGATGGATGCATGCATGCATGCATGCATGCATGTATGTATACATGTAATTATATATATATATATATACATAGATGCCCATTTAGTTCGGGGATTTCCCAACCAGCCATGTAGCTGATGACCAGAGGGTATTCCAATTTTAGTGGTTGGTGCCCTATATCCCCATCATCACCGTATCACCGTATCTTTGTTGGTCAGACCACGTTAAACCTTCATGTTGGACGCTCTCCTCCACAATGAACTCTTTCCCGGAAGCCTTGAAGCGAATCTTTTGTCCTTGCACGCGGTTGCGCCATCACGGCACGCAAAGGACCCACCAAAAAAGCCAGTGCGGTTGGAAACGGAACCCGTCCTGATGAGAAAAGAACAAACAAAACTTGGGGATGAAGACCACAAAATATCACACCAAACACCATTCATAGCATTTCCAAGCCATCTTCAGCAGTAAATCACCTGTCTTTCCAATTCCCAACAACTTTTGGACTGACTTGACCACCATCCCCATCCCTGATTTGCTGGCGACCTTTGGAGATGCTGCCGTCCACCACGCGGAACATGGCGATGACACCTCTGTAGTTGTCGTAAAAGCTGTCGAAGACTAAGAGACCTCGAGCCACAGAGGTGGCGATGTTGGAGCCGAACTGGATCCACCCTCCGAGTTTGACAAATTTCTTTCGTTTTGACGATTTTAAGAGATTTCGATATACCATCCGGTGATTCAACATAACATAGCTATGGAAAATTATCCATTTATGTATATAGATGATAATTATCATGATTTACGGAACTCATGATTTTGCATAGCTATGACAAATAACCTGTGGGCACCTGTGATGCCATTAAATATGCCACATCTAAGGCTTGAACGCATCTTTTCGTGCTTTTCATCCATGTGCGGCGCTGGCACATTTTCGATGATACCTAGGATGGTGCTGTGGCTGCTGGGCTTAAGGTAAACCTGCCATGGGAATGTGGTAGCAGTGTGTTGTGTGTGCCATGTGTGTCACACGGGTGTGTGTCTGGTAACTATGCAAAGTACATATCCCAAATGTTGCCAACTGTTGAGTAATTATTGTGCAACTACATCAATACGGAGGTCAGCGATTCATCTGAAACAACTGAGAAGGCGTCTTTTTGTCTTCAATGCTAGCTGCGACCATCTCTTGAGATGCTTTCGGTCGTTCAGTATTGCAACATCTGGCTGAACATATATTGGTGCTAACCTAATATGGATGGTTTGTGATTGTTTAAACTATAGTCTAATACTATAAACTGCCAACTTTGTGGCTCCATCTGACCCCCATGTTTGACCCCATGTTCGACCAAACAATTTTTGACCCATGCCCATGTGACCAATTCAATCCCATTAATATCCTATTAAATTATGGTTAGAAATCACGAGGTAAACCATTAAATATCCCATTAGGATCCCATCAATATCCCATTAAATCTCATGAAATCCTATGAAATCCCATTGAACTTGGTAACTATCCACTTTGACCTCGGACCATCTCCGACTTTCGCCCAAGCAGCTCTTGATGATCTCAGGGACCCCCTGTCCCGTCTTTGCCGAGCACAGGAGCGCATTGCTGCAGTCGATACCAACCTCTGCGGCTCCGGACATCGACAGACTCATGGATGTTTAAGGTGAAAACCCATAGAACACATTCAGAGGTCAATAGAAATCATATGAAATCATTGTCTATTCATGTTTATTCCATTGATGACTGTTGATGATGTTTTTATTTTGTTAACATGTCACAGTCAGCTATGTTTTCAATCTGGAGTGTTGAGAAACATCAAGAAGCCAGGAACCTGATGAATTCATCGTTTCTTCATCTTCTTCCACTGCATGCGTCGGAACCCGCAATGAAGACCGGTCTGTTCATCGAATTGGGGTCTGTTCATCGAGTCGGACCATGCAAAGCTGAAGCTTCAGGAATCGACTCACAAGATAACGGTCATGTTCCGTTTGTGATATGGGAATCTAGCAGTTAGCTATGGAAAATCTTGACTTTTCATAGGTAAATCCTGATACAGTAAATCAACTATATATACATGTGCCATTTTCAGGTTCATGTCAACTGCAAAGTGCAACTTCCCCGAGTCCCTGGCCACATCTTCAATTTCTTTGCAAACTCGATCCTGACGGCCAAACAATCATCGCACTGAAAGGCAAAGTCACTGGATGGATTTGGGGTGGTTTTAAGGGTTTGGGGCCTGCAAGACACCAACGTCAGAATGCTCTGCTTATCGAAGCCGCTGATTTTCATACTGATAGTATAGTGCATGATTCATGATAGTACAGGGGGATGTGTAATTCTGCAAATCATATCAACTAATATCCTCTCGCAATCTACCATGGCTTGCTGGAAAATGCAAATGCCACATTTCTTTGTCCATGACTTTCCTGGCGAAAAAAACCTCCATGGCTGGTTCAGGGATTTCCCAGCCTGCAATGTTTTGATGACACCGGAGTGTCAATACCGTCTTATCATATTATACCACCATTCATATTCCATTACTATCCCATCATGGTTGTATTCCCATCATTATCCTATCATATCATATCTGCATTAAGATTCCATCAAATCCCATTAAATCCCATTAAGATCCCATTAAGATCCCATTAAAATCCCATTGAAATTCCATTGAACTTCCATGAAATCCCATCCTGAACATACACAGCTCAACGTGAGATCTGCAAGATCTGCCACCAAGATGCTGGATCCGCACTGGGCAAATCCACCTTGTTCAGGATAGGAACAATCTCCTTGGAATGGCAGAATCAAACCAATTCTTTTTCGGGCCGGGAAGTAATGTTAGTAGAGCAATGTCATGAACCACCCATATGGATTGATTGTTTGCACCTTTATACCAATCACACAAGTGGGAAAATTATTGGATGTACCATGTACCCTGATAACTGATACAGGAAATTTGGAGGTTTAAGTCATGGGGGTACTTCCAAATCATCGAAGTCATGGATGACCATTTTAATGTTTAAACAACCATGACTTGGGGATCCCCCATTTTGAGCAAACCCCCTTTATGACATCCAATCCCAAATCTGTAAGGGCAGTAGTAAAAGCACATCCGAACTAGTCACCTTTTCTCCCGCTTGGCCTCTCAGTCGCTCGGTCCGTGTCACACATCCGAACTAGTGATCCACTGGGGTCCTTTGCAGGCTGCATGCCGAGGATCTAAATCGGCCTCCAATGCCAATGTGACGTTGGCAATGGTTTGAGCCTCCCGGGCAAAAATCGAATCCACCACGGTGCTACTCAGCATTTTGGGAGATGTTTGCAAAAAACACATAAGGAGGCTTCACCCTCCGGTGTCATCAAACAGCTGGAAAATCACCATCAAAAATGGATGTTGTTAAGAGTTGATCATTTCATAGAAACACCATCTACAAATGGAGCTTTTCTATGGATTTGTTGAGTTTCAATCCCCCTTTTTCCAGCTGCCGTTTCCATCCCAAAAAGGCTCCCAGCCCCTTCGGCCGGGCCTGCACCCCCTGGGTGGCATCGACAACCAGCAGAGCTCCCTCGCAGGCAGCCAGCGATCGGCTCACCTCATAGGTGAAATCGACGTGCCCGGGGGTGTCCTGGGCCGCGGCGTCCGGAGGAGGAGTTCCCATGTGAATTTCCTGAGAAAATGGATGGAGCTGATGATGTTGGACCCAATTGGGGGTTGCTGGAGCTATTCAGATTTATACGAATTTCCAGGGATTTGAGATGAGTTTTGAGTGTTTTCAAGACACTTCAAAATTAGCTGTAGACTGTAGACCAGTCAAAATCCATCAAATCATTGGTCTTTCATGACAGTAAACCACCCTGAAACAGTGGTAGGCCTGATGGCTGCAAACTGCTGCAACCAGGCTGCAATGAGATTGAGGACATAGTCATGGCCGTCTTCATTGACGCTCATGCGAGCAGTGTTCAATTTGATTGTGATGCCTGGAGGAATTTGATGCATCAAGCCATGTGCGAACTGGCCCTGTGATTGAATTAACCATTGAAGAGATAACAACATCTGGCATCATGTGGAATCATCTGGCCTCTTTCTCGTTCAATGTCCATGCTGTCAAGCCTGGGTCTGCAGTCTGCAGCCGCGTAAAATTCCACGAAAAACGCTTCAGCTTTATCATTTTCATTAATGAAATATGGCAATATGATTTTCATTTTCATTATCATTTTCATTTTTATAATTTTCAATCTTCTTCCATGAAATTCAAAACTATAGAACGAACAGCCGTTGTGATCGCAAGGCGCTGCCAAGATGCAGCTGAGACTTCATGTCTTCTTTGGCGACAGTGCCAGTCATTTCCAGCAATCGATCAGCCAAAGTGGACTTTCCTGCGCTTGGGTCTAATCTTGGCTAACCACTTTTGCATATGGGGATATCAGGGAATCAACAATTAATGAAACGCAGACTAACTTCGTAGCATCGCATCTTTTTCTGCAACCTTCACTAACACCCACTACGACTTGATAAGTCACTAAACAAACATGGCAAGGGAACCATCGGAAGGTCTAGACACAAATGGCGAAGTCTCTATGATCATCTTCGATTACCCAAAATTATCCATAAAAGACAGTTTCCTCGAACAGCTCCTTTAGTTTCTGCCCCTTTCCATCTTTTCTTGGTGCATTCCATGTCCGCGATGCACAGCCAAGTTTGAACCCCGCTCCATGATCGATGTGAGCGATGATGGAGAAATTCCGGATCTGGGAGACCGGTGAGCTACCAGGTTCCAATGCACGCCGCACCACAGCGGACCGCAGATGCGTCTTGGCACCAGAGTTCCGGCCCCGCCTGGTCTGCAGAGTTCCCCTAAAAATTCTGAAACGGTGACGAGCATGCTTCATATCCAAGCAACTAGTTAAGTCAGTTAAGTAGGTCCAACTTCAATTGGCAATCATTCAAACCCAGTTCGAAAAGGTTGTGCAGGTCATTCACCAGAAACAGCTGAGCATAGGTTAAAGAAATCGGCCCACATCCGGAAAATCAATCAACCCTTCAACATGTTCAACGGTTCCATAGTCAACAAATCCTCCCGAAACAAAATCCAAACCCAAACAACATGTTTTTTTCCCATGGCCATCCATGTGTTTTCCCATTGGTACCCCACCACACACGGCCACGCGCCTGCGCCTGCTGAGGCCGAGACCGGCCACTCCAACCACCAGTGGCAGCGCCCTTAAAGCGGTGTTGGTCGGAGGGGCCCAAGAGGCATGCCGTTGAGACACCGCGGTTTCCTCCTCGCCTGGAGGAAGGTGCAGAACGGATCAATGGATTGTGGTGGGAAATCTTAAAGCAACCCATGGTGTTTTCGTCGTTGATATATGATCCATTAATTTTTGAGAGTGGTACCCTGTGGGGGCCCTGTGGAGGAAAAAGTCCTTCAAAATCAGAATTCCAGACATGATTGAGTAGACTGTGTTTGGTCTTGCATTCTGAAATAGAAAACCAATCATGATCAAGTATGAAACATAATATCTAAAGTGCGGCAATCAACACTACATGAATACCCAGAAACGTGGAAAACTGGAGCCCCCCTGGGGTACCTTTCTGGATTTTTTTTGGGTACCAGTAGATTTTACAATTGAACCAATTTGGGATGGTTGATTGCATTTCAACGCTCAACAGCCTATAGAAAGTGTTTGGAAGATCACTTCAATCAACAAGGTTTCGAGGTTGCCTCCATAAACAATTGGGCAAACCACACATATTTCATGCTATAGCTGTGTTGGGAACATACATTTAGTATCCCCACCCGTTTAGCGGGGGGGACGTTATCCAAATGTAACGGGCATTATATAATAACGTCATTTTTTTTGGGGGGGGACGTTCTAAATGTATCTAAATGTAAGATTTCAACTTAAAACACTTGACGTTTGAAATGTAAGTCCGGCATTTAAAGGTACCCTGTTTTTTTGGAGGGGACCTTTATAAGTAAGACTACATGTTCAAAAAAAACGGACAAAAAATGTAAGAAATGCAAACAACAATGTAAAATGATGGCATAAAGGTCTTCAAATAGCTGCAGAATTGCATAAAACCAAAACTGTAAACAGGAAGTTTGTAGGACCCCTATATGCTTGTAAACCTTCATATATTCTACATTTTTTTGATCATTTCAACATGTAGTATAGAGGTAGTTGAGGTACATAATCTCTTGCAAAATTTGGGAAAATCTTTGAATCTCAAAAAAATGTAAATTGATATGTGGAAGGTCAAAAAAACATATACATGAGGTCCATAATTCCTTGCAGAAAGTCCTCGTACAAGACAATAAAAGACACAATAAACTCGTGTAGCCATCAAATACCGGAGGTCCATAATTCGTTGCAGAAAGTCCTCAAACAAGCCAGTAAAAGATACAATAAACGCATGTAGCCATCATATACCTGAGGTCCATGATTCCTTGCAGAGGGTGCTCAAACAAGACAGTAACTGACAGTAACAGATATAATAAACTCATGTTTGTGGCTTCAGGTCCGGATGTAATTGATTTCAGGTAGATTTCAACTATATCGTGAATGTAGACATACGTAGAGGTACATTTCAGGTCCATTTGAGGTACAATATGTACAATTGAGATACGTTTGAGGTACGTTTGAGGTCATATCGTTGCAATTATGACCTTCCCCCCTCCCTCTCCCCCCGCCTGGGAAAGTGGGGGGGGGGACACACGGAATCCACGGACATTACTCCCCTCCCCCCTTTCCGCAACCAAAATGTAATCCGTCCATAGCCTGTTTTTTGACGTAGGGGGACGTTCCGCAAACCGTATATACATTTAAATTTGAGGGGGGAGGGGTATGAGAAATACCCGTTACATTTGGATAACGTCCCCCCGTTTTTGGGGCACGGAAGGGGTGGTGATCATTAGTGATTTCCAGCAACTACACATAGATCCAGCATGATGTACAGCAATCAACCTGAAATCCTGTGATTGATTGATTTTCATGGCAGCTAGATCTCTATTGCTTGGAAGTTCAGCTACTATCCAACAAATCGTTGAAAGATGTTGAAAGACCGGTGCGAGCATGGCCATCTCCGACTAATGGTTTGCAGAGCGATTTTCCGCCTCCATCTGGCAACCAACTGATCTATCCCCTTCTACTGGCTGCGAGCGGGGTTTTCGTATCTTCAAACAAATGATGCTGTCATCATTCCGAGTGAGCATCATTCAATATATTCAAACATCATCAAACACCATGAAACATAATCTAGCATCATAGCATGATTAAACAAAATCAAACATCATTCAGCATCATCAAACATCCTAAACATCATCAAACATTATTCAACATTGCTCAAAATAATCAAAAACCATGAAACATCACTATCATCATTGCACATAATCAAACATCATCAACCATAGTCAAGCACCATCGAATACCATCAAACAATTCAAGATCATTAAACAACCACCAAGTATAACCCCATCAACTGGTTGGTCTAACTGCGCATCCCTCACCTGTTCTCAGCACAGACCTTGCCTCTGCGCCGCTGGAGCTGCGCAGGCTGCGCAGCATGTGCTGTGCCCAGGCTGAGGACAGGCGGTCTCACCTCACCGCTTTCATCGGTCAATGGATGGATAAAAGAGGAAATATCATGGGACAATCGTGGGATAATTGTGGGATAATGTCTACTGTATAAAGATATATGTATATATATTTGTATATGATGGGGGGGAATATAACCATCAATATGGGATTTAGAAAATCATATTTGGAGTAGGTGGGATACCATCTGGTAATTGAATATAACAATGGAAGGCATGGCATGGCCCATTTTGCTTGATGATTTACCGATTGATTTCCATAGCTATGTGAGATTACCAGAGGGTGAAACTGAGATAATACTGGGATACTAGTGGGATATACAGCCAACACTTATGGATTATGGGATGTATAGCCAACACTATGATTGTATATGATTGGTTTCAAATGGATGGAGAAAAACACGATAAACTGGTAAACCATGGAAAATTTTCTGTTGAAAAACATGGTTTACGCCCCACCCTGACCATGAATTTGCCCAACGTGATCCGGGTGTCCGGTTTCAATCTTCCCAGAAAACAAAATCTGGGAAACTCGGGACCAACGTCCCACGGACACCAAATCATCAGCCAAGAAACACTGCTGGACACACTCTGCATTGGAAAATTGCCAGCAGATAGAAGCAGAAAAATTAAAGGAACGTGTTATGTGCCAATGAACTTTCCATGCTGGGGCCAATCACAGAATCTGCTCCATGGTTTCTAGGTTCCACTTTCACCTGATTGCTTCTCATATCTGCAAACGTGTTCGTCTTCAAATACCTGACTCGCAGCAAAACTAAGCTGAAACCTATTAATTTTCGGAATCATCTTGCACTTGTGAACAATTTTTCTTTTTCCTTGTTATCTTCATTTATCAGCTTGGTCCTTGAGCACAAATGCCATGGATGAGCTTCTGCATGGCTCATGAGGGTTTGAACACCATGGCGATTCCCATCCTGGATAGTGACCCCAGCGTGAACTTCTCGTTTAATGGCACCCCAAAATGAATCAATTAATTGAAAACCCACAATAAATCCAAGGCAGCAATGCAGTGGGGTAAACAATCTTGTCTTTGCCAGAGAGATCCAGAGAGTGCATACTAATAGAAATTTAAACTGGGCAGCCCATCACATTTCCATATTTTCGCACTATGGCTTTATTGTCGTTCTCGTTATCGATTCCTTATAAATCGCCTCTACATGTCGCCCATCTTGGGATATCATCGTATCACTTTAGCAAAGGATATCTGGTCATGTCGTAGTGTGAAGAGGCCAACAGTGGGGCTACTATACTGTCCTATCCTTTTCCTTGATGGGTATATATATAGTATATGTATATATATATATAATTTATATATATATATATATGTATAATATTCCCATCAATAGTACCTTTTGGGGGGTGCTTATCAATATTGCCAATCCGTATGACCAATATCGGTATCATCCCAAACCAACCATGTGAAACCTTCAGCGCTGAACATTGCACCCTTTTGCTACACGAGCGATCCTGGCTTCAACGTGTCCATTTGAGCGGAGTTGTTTGTGCCAAGGGCACTCAGTCCTTGCGTTCACAGGCGCAGAAGGTCTTTTTGGGGATGCGAAGTACAGTATGGGACTTGCGGTTGCAGATCCTTCTTGGACTGTTGGATTTTCTTCTATATAAGATTTTGAAATTCTGGATAGACATTTAAATCCTCCATAAATCTACAACTGCACTATTTGCAAATCTTGCGCCAAGAATGGCTTTTTTGTGGCCTCCGACCCCGACAGATCCCCCCAAATCGCCAAATCCTCTACGAAAGTCGAAGAGTTGGAGTTGTACGCGAGAACAAAGGTCCCCACTTTGACAGAAAAGTGATTCCCACATCTTCCAACGCTTTTCATGACTACTCACTTTTGTTGGAGACTCTTCAAGTACCAAACTCCCAAACTCTTCAAGTACACCCACCCATACCATATGCTTCGAACCGAGCTGCAAAAAGCTGCACTGTGAAAGTCAGCTGACCTTGGAACAAACATGACAGATCTGTCGCCATGCTGCTTCATGATGCTTCAAAGCTGTAGTGTAGATCGGTGAGAAGCAAAGCTGCATGAAGATGCACGAGTTCACTTTATGTGCATCTCAATCCAAAGATGTGGATCCCTTCCAACAAATGACAACATGCATCAACATACTATACCAACATGGTGGAGGAAACCTGGTGTATTTGGGTCTGAAAATGGGGCACCCTCAAAATCCAATGGAGTATCATCACCTGCCCCATGAAATGGCGCTACACTTGAATAAATAAAGAGGCAAACAATGACCAGTTTCACCAAGAGACTCAGTTCAGCCACTTGTTCTCCACAAGCTTTCGTGCCTGACGGGATTTATTGATGTTCATCCCCCCAAAGATGGTATACATTGGTTAAATATATTCAATTAATAGTCTACAATATATCCCCCATTGTTATCCATCTATGTATCTATGTATCATTATGTCATTATGTATCTATGTATCTATGTATCTATGTATCTATGTATCTATGTATCTATCGATCGATCCAACTCGATCTATCGATCTATCTATCTATCTACCTACTATTTACGTATCTACTACAGTACCTATTTATCTATCATCTATCTATCTCGCTATCTTATCTTACGAGTATCTAACCGCATCTATCTCAGAATTTCAAGCAATTTGCCCAGCATTTGCCACCTGGCTGACGACCAGGCCAAAGAGGAAGACCGCAAAGGTGAGGCAAATGGCCGTGGCGTTCAACACCTGCAGCAGGGGCTGGGGCTCCCCAGTGTTCGGAGAAGGGATATCACCATGAAAACATCAACATCAGGAAGGAAAAGTCGGAATTTCATGGGATATTTTGCAGGGATATTTTTTGAAGCGAAGCATCATACCATGGGATGAACACATGAGATATTCATGGCGATATTTTGCAGGATATCTGACCTGTTTTAGGGGGAAAAAATATGATTGTCTATCAAATTTGGTGGTACCCTAATGAGATATTCATGGGGATGCCTTATGGGATATCTAACCTGTTTTAGGGGGAAACATAGGATTGTCTGTCAAATTTGGTGGTACCCTACTCTCAGACAACTCCCTATCTGATTGGCCCTGGAATATAATCGAATCTACTCTGAATGATGTGGTGAAATCCAACAGTGCTGCATTCACCGTTGTGAGGATCGTGAACAGAATACTTATCTATAGTACATCATTTGAACATATTGAAATGATACTGGGGTCGATCAAAAAAAACATTGGGCGATAGTCAAACATACCTGACAAATGGTGGAGTGTTGCCCAAACAAACTGAGGATGCAGGCTATGATCCCAATCTTGTGCAGCCCCGCGGTACAACAACCACACTGTGGTGCGGCACATGCAAATATAAGGAATGCAGCAGAACAAAAAGGACTTGATGTGATAGGCGAATTCCTTCTCCTCATTATAAAATATCCATTGAATTCTGTTGATAATAAATAAAGACCTTCCAAGAAACCATCAGAAACCCATTTGTCAGCGACGGAGCATTTCTGATTTGGGGCTTCCATGCAGGGGTCATTCGCTCATCTCACGGACGGCCTTGCGGTTGTAGTACTCAGTGGAGTCCTTAGTGAAAATTGGGAACGTGGTGACAGCAATTTCCGGACATTTGGGTCTGACCACCAGTGCAATTCTCTTTGGGTATCCCTTGGTATCCCATTGTATGTTATGGTATCCTCCATCTTCCAAGACTCTCCAATTCTTCTGATCCTATCTGCTGGTCACGTGTGGCAACCCGATAACACACTCCAACTGGCTACAGTTTATGGATCCCAGTGGGTAAGACCACATTGAGTTTATCACATATGGTGATGGGATCCCCTTCCACATATATCACCATTGTATCCCCATGAAATCCCCATCAAATGCCTTAAATCCACCCCTGTTTTCCCAGTGAAATCTCAATCTGTCATGGTTAATATCCACCATTAATTTCAATCTTTCAATGATTTTTCATCAACTACACCACTATTTTCCATGGCTAAATCACCATTTTTAGCAAATTTTTATCGAAACTCCCTATTTTTCGCACCAAAACCCAGCCTAGGCCTCCCCACAGGATCGATGTTCTGTCCTGGCTCTGAACCTTCACCCCAGGTGGCCAGTGCTGGGGCAGCGTTCACCATCGAGAGACCCGCGGACACCGCGGCGACCTGGCGAAGCTGTGACCCATTTGGTTCGATGATTTACCGTTTGAAAAAGATGTAATTTCCATAGCTATGTTAGTTTACCAGAGAGTATATCATATGGAAACTATAAAATAGTAATATGTATAATATGTATATACTACTCTGACATGATATGTCAACTGTATATCATGTAGTCATAACCGTTTATGATATAGATATCTAATCCACATGGCGGTGTGTACATGTACTAATGATATCTATGTATTGTATTGTATTGTAGTGTAGAGTCTAGTCTAGTCTAGTCTAGTAATTATAGTATGGTGTGGTATGGTATAGTATAGATATTATAACTTATCTGGATGATTATGGATGGATTTGTTCAAATCGTTCAAAGCTAAAGTGACTAAATACCGGCAACTTGAGGAAAGAACATCCCAAATCCTATTCCAACCTAGTCGAATTTGCGCATTTTTTTTGGTGTGGGAACCTACGCTCTGGTGACCTGGCAAGAAAATCAATCCCAATCGCTTTCTTCAACATCAAAGATCTGATCAAACTCATGTTGGTAAACAGATTGAACACGTTGAATTTCCTGTTGAAAACATAGGTTTGATTTGTTTTCCATCATTTTTCACATAGAAACCGACAACCGCGGATGATTTTTTCCGGCCTCGGCAGCTCTGAGTTGAGGCTGCACGCGTGGCGCATTGCTGGGTGCTGGCACAAAGGTCAGCTGTCGCAAAGCCACCAACAACAAAGCCTCCAGCGGTCGTGGCTGCAGTGCTGAGATTTTACATGAGGATTAATGTGGGTAAAACAATGCCATAAACCAGCCATTTGGGAATGGTATATACCAGCTATTTATGGTGATTTAGGGGATGGTTTATGGCTTTGTTTTACCAACATTAAAAATGATTCAACCTGATTGAACCTGATTCAATCCACCCCAAAGGTGGCCTTTTCCGATACTCTTTGTGTGGCGCGGGCTTGACCATCGATTCTCAGGGCCGACTGCCCTGTGGCCCTCTCAATCCAACGTGGCCATGGGAAATCGTATGCTGGATCCATGAAGGATCATTGAGCTTGGAGAGCTCCTACGTCATTTGCGAAACATGATCCACCAGTTTGTGAACCACGAGGATCCCTGTTCATCTGGGTTTTATTTGGGTTTGCCCCAAAAACGAGTTACACCAACAAATGTCCTTGTAACAAGGACAATATAGCCATTTATGCCATCTAGTAATCAAACATGGCAGCTGGAAATCTCCTACCACAAAATTGATGGTAAAACTTATCATTTTCACAATTAAGTGCTCATTTTATGGGTATCACCCACAATTGTACATATGTATATATATATATACATACATAGATACACATGTATTCATATGGTTAGCATAGGTTGGTGGAATATTCTATTTTCTCCCCGTTCATCTCCACGTTTCCACGGCAGGACTCCCATGGGTCCAAATGGGAACCCGCACCAATGGCAAAATGCTTCGCTTGGTGAAGGCCTTGGTCGCATCAATTCATGGGATTTCATGGGATTTCATGGAATCTTAATGGGAATATAATATAATATAATAATGTAACCATCCCTTACGACTCACCAACCAGAAAGTAAGGATTTCAGCATCATTTTGTGGGATTTAATGGGATTTCATCGGATAATTTTATAACCATGATGGGATATTGATGGAATATGAATGAGGATTCCGAACGGGATAATCATTGGGATATTACCCGCAATTGGTGTCATCAAACATGGCTGGCAATGGGACATCCTTGAACTAAATATGGAGGTTTGTAGCTGGGAAAATACAAATCTATACAAGTCTTATAACACCTTATAACATTTCTATTTATGATGTATTATAGTCAAGGATAAACTATTGGTATATCAATGAGCCATCAACCTTATGATAGAAATGTGGGGTGCACCCCCCAATACCAGATTGGAATCCCATCCGTTTATGGAAGTTTTGTGGAGATGGTTTGTTTGTTTGTTTGTTTGTTTGTTTGTTTGTTTGTTTGTTTGTTTGTTTGTTTGTTTGTTTGTTTGTTTGTTTGTTTGTTTGTTTGTTTGT